>JAUZSX010302203.1:0-12980 GCA_034780655.1 Idiosepius hallami | reverse complement strand
CAAAACAAATCGTCTGCTTCTTCTTTTTTGTTTTTAAAAATTGAAGAGTTCTAAATAGGGCAAATTCATCTGAAATGAATGCAATAGACCCTTCAGAACATGTATCAACAGCCGTCTCCGGGTGCACAACCGGCACCGCAAAATCGCACGACACCATAACACCAGAAACACCACGTGTGGGTTGGGTGTCCCTGTCACTGTCACTGTATTACGAACGAACGAAACGATACGAACAATGAACAAATGATGGTGAGGATGAGGAAGCTCAGACTCAGACCAAACCAGCCATCAACCACTTTTCGATTGAATGCACTTTTAGCATTTTAAAATAACTGTCAAAAAAATCCGGGAAGACAAGAAGCATTAAGCAAGACGAGTTATCTAAGTTAAATTATTAAATTATTTATATTAAATAGAGAAAAATAAAATTCTACAAACCCTTAATCGCCGAAATGAATCCGTGAATAAAGTAAATACCATAAGTGCACACTCATACGCGTGCGCGCTCGCGCACACACATACATCTACACAAAGAGAGAGTGAGAGAGATAGAGAGAGAAGGAAAGGGAAGACAGAGGAGGTCAGGTGATATGCACTTTTAAATTTTTTCTTTCAAATAAAAAAAATAAAAGAAATACAGACGGAAAAAAATAGAAGCTTTAAATAAATAATTTTTTTCTTCCTTTATTCTTGTTCAGTAATTAAAACCGAAAAAATGAATAAAACGAACATTAACAACAGACATAAAGAATAATAGTTTAAAATAAAGAAAGAAGGAAAGAGAGAGAAAAAAAAAAAAAAGATAGGTCGTTGTATTCTAGCAGTAACACCTTTGATGAATAAAAAAACATATGAAACCGAATCTAAATGGTAAAAACAAAAAACAAAATTTAAAAAAAAAACTATGGTTGTTGAGACGCTCTCCTCTTCACGCACATTTTATTACTAGCAGCCTCAGACAAGACCTATCCGAGGTCGTTGCCAAGGTTTCTATAAACAATGTCTAATTTTGAAGCAAAAGTGCTCTTAGTTTTTCATACAGAAGTAACATAGTTCACTAACTTCACTATGGTTAATATTTGGAACTGGGCATCTTCGTTGGGTGTTTCTTCAGAAGTTTTTGGCTTGGTCACATATAGACGTTGAATGTCCAGGAAACTAATAAGGATATGGAACAAAACGCTAATGATAAATTCTAAAAACTTGCAATCTCAGTTTTTTATGGAATATTTAAAAATGGTATCAGTTTTTTTTACTACAATCATTCATTTTTCAGAAGGTGGAAGGACATAACAGGTGACCAACCAAGACTTCTGGAACACCCTGTGTTGTTTGCAGTAAAGTTGTCTGCATGTAAAATTTTACCAAAACTGTTTAATAAAATCGAATAAAATAATTACAGCAATCAGGAGAAAGTGATAGAAACAAAACGGACATGATGAAAACGCTATTTGCTATCACCGGAAATAAGTGAGAAAAGGAAGGTACATCAAAAACATTTTTGAAATTAATGAAAAAAAAAAATATAGGAGACAAATCCATAATGTAATGTAGCGTCTAATTTCAAATAAGAATATGTTAAATCTTTCCAGATAAAACCAATTTTTGCCATGATGCTAATTAACAAAAAAAAATTTCTCAAAAATACAAGGAACACCAATCATTATATGAACAACTTTTAAAAAATGACTGTGAAATAACTTTAACTTCAAATTCAATTAATCTGTCTTTTAGAACGTGTTACAGCGTTTTTTTGGTCTTTTGTCTTGAATGTTGGGATCTTTTCTAGAAGACCCCCGCCAAAAAACAAAAAAAAAATACGCCCGCCACCCAATTAAGCCCCCTTCATCTATCAGACTGATCGGATGTAAAAGTGTGTTTTATTAATCCTATCCTAAACCCTAACCCTAACCCCAAACCCTAAGCCACCTGAGACGAGAGCGACAGTAGGTTCATTTTTGGGGTGCCGGGTGACTCACTCAAAGTTAGTGAGTGTTATGGGGGTTACCTCCCCGTGGCGGGGGGGGGATTTTTTTTAGAATTCCGATTTTTACATTAGTGGCGGGGGTCTTCTAAAAAAGATCCGAATGTTGCGTTCTGGTATTTCATGTTCCTTGCTTATTCTTTGTCTTTTTACTTTTTGATATCCCTGACTCTTTTGCTTCTTGGTGCACTTTCTTGCTTTGTGCTTCTTTTTACTTTTTTTGCTTCTTGGCGATATTCTTCTTTGTACTTCTTTATTTCTTGGTGCACATTTTTGCTTTTTTTTTTATTCTTGGCGCTCGTTCTGCTGTCTGCGATGTTATGCTCTCCAACTTACTTTTTGCTTCTTTGTAATCCTTCTTACATTTTCTTCCTTCGTAATTTTTTGGTCTTCTTCTTGCCCTTTCTTTTTTGGTGCCCCATCTTACTTATTGCTTCTTAGACTTGATTTAGGTTGGTTGTAGTTGCTAGGGTATGGTCAAGTCGCGGTTGGAGACACCGACACCAGTTCGGTTCCTGTCAGATCACCGAAGTTAAGCAACGTCGAGCCTGGTCAGTGGTTAGATGGGTGACTATTTTAGAATACCAGGTACTATACTAGAGCACGTAAAAAACCTTCACACGGTTCCCCTGCTACTCCTTTCGAGGAAATCAATTGTTATACGCACAAAACCGTGCTATACGATACGAATGAATGAGTTGTTTAGGCATTTAAAGTTATTTTAAATGTATATCGAATAAAAGAAATATGAAACAAAGAAAAACTGAAAATTTCCTTTCGTTAAACAATATTTCATTTTGTAATTAGTATCTTTTTTTTTAAACTTATGTTTCGTCAAATAAAATTGCCACTCCCAGTCAGTCAATGGAATACGCAGTTACCCTTTTAACATATTTTAAGCATAGCCGATTCAGCTAGCCCGATCTGACGGCGAAGAAGTATTTGGTCGAATGATCGGGTATGCCAGATTAGCAGAGCCAAACCGAGACCAATAGCACTAGCACATCCACAACAACCACCGAGAATAACGAAACTTGCATCGAAAATAAGGGAATAAGAGCTGAAAATTTCGATTAAACTTTAACTTAAAGATAAAGTAACTTTTAGTCTCTTTATTACATGAATAGTTCTGAAAATTAATTCTTTGAAAAAGGAAAAAATATTCATAAACTCTTGTTTGGCACTTATTGATAGAGAATCCATTATCATTGGGGATATTTTAAGTAGGGTTACCCCATGGAGCAAATGTGGTTTTTCGGTGATTATTGACTGTGGAATTTATGAAAGAAGTGTCTATTTCATAAAATGCGAATAGGTCACAAATGAGCCTAGTTAACACTTTAAACCCTTAAAGAATTGATATATCGGCCCTGGCCACTTAAGACAAAAGAAGACACACACACACCACATTTCAACATCCACCTTTGGACCCTGATTTAGCAATATTACCAAGTAGTCACTTAGAGCTGTTTTTTTTTTTTAAAGAACCATATTTGAGTCGAAATTTCGGTGTGTCTGTTTTTGCCTATGGTTACTAAGGCCGATATATCGGCCCCTTAGGGTCGAAAGAAAGGGTTAAGGTTAAGCCATACAATCCAGGAAAAAACAGCACCGCGCTTGCACCCAAAGAGAATATAACTTAAGTTGGTTCAGAGTATAGATTAAGGTCCGCTAAACCAAGACCGTATGTAGTAGTACGGTCTTGCCTAAACACGGTTCTGCATGTTATCAAAAGTGCAAATGAATTATATTTTTGTTAACATGCAGAACTATATTTAGGGGACTTTAAACTACATACTCTGAACCCACTAAAGTTGAATTCTCTTTGGGTGCAGGGGCAGGGGGTGATAATACCATCTTTTCCCGGCGGATTCATTTGAACTGAAGACGAGCCTAAATATTTTATTTCTCCTTTTCCACTTCAACGATACGTGCCAAATTCTGTGAATTTTTCATGATATCAACTCTTTTTGTAATTAGCACTGGTACTTTTTGCTTGTATGTTTTGTCTCTTTTTTCTATTTCGCAGTGGCAGTTTTTTTTTTTTAGTCTCCATTGAAACATTTACATTATTGGCATTTTCAGGTTTCATGTGGTACTCTATCCCACTACCCGTCTCCGTTGTAAAAGAAAGGGAAATCCAACTAAATCGGGTCAGTGGTTGTTGTGTAGTACTTATTGACATTTACGAACAACATTGCTGAGTTGAAGTCCGAAAAGCTCGCAGGTGGATGGAAGGTTTTTGTGTTGATTTGAAGCGAATAATTCGTCAATCCTAACGTTAAAAAAAAAAGCTTTCTGAATTTGTGTATCCAATTCTACACGCTGAAGTTCGTAAAAAAGGTGTCCCAAACCTTCCAATAATTTATTAAAAATCTGCTGAGTTAAAGCGATGATGTCATTATCAGTCAAAAAGTTCATCTTAAAAATTATCAATAAATAAAAATTAATAAACAAACTCTAGCAGTCTACAGTAGCTAAGTTTTGATACCCAATAGGTTACAAAGATTGGAGGGTCCACCCAGCCACAGTTGAGAGTTAGAAATTGTTGTTTAGTGGGCAGCAGGGCAGCGACGCAGCGTCCGACAGCGAGTGCACACCACACTAAGAGCCAGTAGTGTGTAGTGTATATAGTGTAGCCTGAGCCACATAGCGGGGCGGCGCAGTCCTACGCAGAATGCGCCCTACGGCTCATCTACCAACAAAATGCAACTTGCACGCCCCAGCTTTCGCACGCACAGCATAACCTTTGTCTGCAGGTCAACTGAATTCGACTTTTTTGTTATAAAGACATTTTCGCAGATCATTATCGCTTTTCGAAAAAACTTCTGCATATGAGAGAGAGAGAGAGAGAGAGAGAGAGAGGGGGGGGGAGGGAGAGAGAGAGAGGGAGATATTGTTCCGGGCAACAACACTAAGCGAGTAAAACCTTTCTACTATAGTTTTTATTTTTGAGATGAGGTTTCGAAATTCATGAATTAATTTTATTATTCGGCCTGAGGAAGACTAGGCCGAAACGTAGTGTAGAAACATAAAAAAAGATGAGGACAAAAATCCGAATAATAAAGTGTTTATTCCTAAAACATTTCTGTCTATGCGGTGCAGTGCAGCGGTGGTGCACGGTGCAGTTGCAATCTCTCTTCCTTCTCCGTCTTTTATTTCCCTTTGGTAAATTCAAGCAAGAACAGGCCAGACTAGTAAAAGCACAAAAATCCAAATGACAAGCAAAAAAAGAAAAAAAAAAGGTCAAAACATAAATAATTTGGAATTATGAAAAACACAGATCAAAATGAACACTAAGTGAGCGCCAAAGCATTCAGATCATGGATATTGCATAGCACAATGGCAACACACATTTCATAAATTACTATTTTATGTAGGACATGTCTGGAAAACTTTACATACAGTATAAACCAGATAATAGACTTTTCTCCGGTTCTCTCTTATATCTGGGTTACACTGTGTGTGTGTGTGTGTGTATATCTTTATATGTGTGTGTGAAAGAGTTTTTATATGATTATTATTCATTTTATCTATTGCATTTATTTATAATATAGCACATGACATGATGATGTACTTACTGGCTGCTTTCTTTGCTATATAACACTAGGCTTCCTTAACTATCTAAGTAGGAAGTCCCTGGTCCCGAGCAAGCTCAGACAATACTTCTAGCATGTATATCTCTGAAAGTGAGGCGGCGTCAGCGAACTTGGAGCATATTGCTAAAAGCTCAGGCTCTGGAATCGTAGTTACGCGAGTTCAAAAACCATTGCATTCACCATTAGCTACCTCGGGCAGCTCGTTAACCCCGGAGAGTAGCAGCAGCAGCTCGTCTAGGTGAAGAGTAAAACACGTAATGAAAAAACCCGGATAAGAGCACGTAAAAATGACCTTGTGCCAAACTTGGGTTGGTGCTCACCTCACCACACACCACCAAGTAATTTTAGTGTATATGAACGTGAGAATGTGTGTTGGGAGAAGTCTCTACCAAACTTCTGTCGATTTTGGGTCTATTGACTTGAAATAGGATATATCGGGTATTCCAGTAGCATAGCAACAGTTTTTGCCGCCCAGGGCGGTTGTAAGATTTGCGCTCTTTCCTTCGTTTAAAGGTCTTTTTTACTTGTTGAAAGTTCAACAGAAAATTAAAGTTCACACTGGGCTGAGGATGTTAGTATCTTTCTTTTTGATCTCATGGATGCCTAAACTATAAAAAAAAAATCCCTATCAGAAAATGATGATAAACTTAACTTGACTAATTCTTTTTGTAATATAAATTTAATAGATTTATTCATTTTTACCTGGTGAGAAAATTACAATTTTACGTGAAATATTTGTTTCCTTCTCCACCGTAAAGAGTCAAAATAATAAATACAGAGAAATTGATCCTTATAGTAGGTTTATTTTAACTTGCCTTTTCACCCACAGCTAAAATCTCTCCCTAAGAGTTCTCAGTTATATTTTCTTTACGTCTCTTTAGAAAATATAAAGAAACGAAGCCAATCTTGAAATACGTTCATCTCCTTTCCTTGACTGTTCTCTCCCTTTTCCTCCTCACGCATGCATGTACACACACACACATTCGTGTTGATGTACTTTTAAATACGAGGTCAATTTATTCACTCTTTCCCCATTGAGGTAGGCTTATGACTTAGACTGTCTGTTACATGACACATTTTCTTGAGTGGGGAGCAACAGCATATATTATTTCAGGTTTTATTCCCACTTGTATGAAAAATAAACAAATTAACTTAAAGGTAAATAAACCTTCATTTTTTAAAAAACTTAGCTAAAAAATTATTTTAGACTTAGATGCTTGCTTTGTGAAGAAGAAACTGGAAGTATTTGCTAGGCTTCGGCTTTGACCGCCGGAAACTTGCTTAAACCTTCAGACCCTAAAGGGCCGATATATCGGCCTTGAAAACTTAAGGCAAAAGAAGATACACCAATATTTTGGCCCTAAACTGTTCCTCTGATAAAACAGCCCTTACTGACTACTTAGATATTTTCATAAGTTAAGGTCGAAAAAGGGTTAAAGTAATTAGTTACAGAATTCTATAGGAAGTTTAGTATTACCCACTATAATGCAAATTTTAGTGGTCTGAACAACTTATTTGGTGGTCTGAATGCTGATGATAATGCTTGCATTCAGATGTAAGTTTTAGCAATTCCAAATTTTTACCCTTTAGCAGTTATTTTTTAGGCTCAAAACCAATTAGTGTTTCTCAGGTCAAAATTGATTTGTATAGTCACAATATTGGCAGAGTATTTAGGTAGAAGGTCTAATCTTAGCAGCTATGTCTGGCCGTAACCACTCAAAAAGCTTGCCACATCCCGGCCTCAAATTGCAAGTCTGTAGAATACATATTTGCGAAGGAGTTTTGTAAAGACTGGTTGTTTCTACACACACTACACACATACATACACATATTTTCACTTTTATTTTAAAGATTAAAGTTAATGAACCAATGGACCATTTGCTAAATCGACTAGGAGGGTTACCATCGGAAATGTAGACCCGAAGTTTGATATGATTTCGTTTATAACTGCTGTTGAAAACGAAGAAGCAGATGTATGTGCAAAGAATGAAACGCCGGATTAATTGCGAACAACCTAACCTGAGAAATGGCCTGTTGAGCCCAGAATCGGGTGTCGTGTGTGCACTTCCCACACCCACCTCACCTCCATTTCACTTGTGGTCTCTGAGTCTATAAAAGCCTGCTAAAACCCCTTAGAGATAACTTTGCTACTAAGGTCGTCAAGGAAGTCTAAAGCAGTACAATAAATTTAATTGTTTGTCGTACTCAACAACAACCACATGCACTAGCACTCACTGCACAACCAGAAGTCGACCAACCACCTTTCGTTTGTAAAATGAAAAAAAATATGTTAAAACAAGAAATATATATAAATAAGGCCAAATAATCTTTTCTAGGTCGCCTAAATCAGTGATGGTGGTGGTGGACAGGAATAGGAATAGGATGTGACTCCAAATGGAGTAAATTAGAAATCCCAGACAGGGGGGTTAATGAACGTGACGTGATGATGTGGGTGCTAAGCGAGGGAGAGTTAGAGAAAATAATGCATCGAGGTCGAGCATCTCGCGATCTTTATTACTATGGAAACGAAGAAATCAATATTGAAACTGTTTTATTGAATACAAATTGAAATTGTTTTAATCTCCCTCCACCTTAGACCGCTTCTTCTTCTTCGGCGTATTTGGGTTCTTGTCTTTGATGGCATTTTGTGGTACTTTACAATATGTGTATGTGTGGTGCATGGTGCAGGTCAGGTGCCGGTGCTCCTTGACTTATCAGGCAGGCAGGCAGGCTTTACTTAGCTCCTTGTCATTTACCAGGAGGATTTTTTGACCTGACGTATTACGGGAGGGTCAACTACGATCACACACAGACAGGTAAAGGGGCCTGGATAAGAGGATCCAAAATAATTTAATATAGAAAATAAAATTTTAAGAATACTGAGTCGAATTCAAGAGTTCTAACCGAACAACCGGGGTCCATATGGAACATTTCTGGGGACCCAACCCAGACCCACAGGCAAAATATAACAAATTGGAGGTGGGTCAGGATCCAGTGTCACTCACTCACTCGACCCAAACACTCACTGATTTTGAAGGAAACCAACTCATTATGGTTTCGTTTTAAAAATGTAATAATTGTTTTAAAAGAAACATTGTAATATAGTAAATTATTGGTAGAAAGAATTATCATTATCACTATAATTATTATTACTAATTCTCTTTATTATTAATTGTTGTAGAATAGAATACTTAATTGCATTATGCATTAGTTTTCATATAGAAATAAAAGCTGTACATTACATTGGAGTGTACCCACAACACAACACAACACAAAACACCACACCACACCAGACACCACACACCACCACCACATCTAAACTAACGGGCAACAAAAACTCATCATTGCCGTCAATGCCTTAATGTGGTGTTTGGTTCTGGTTCTAATATAGAGGACCGAGGTCAATGAAGAGAAAAACAGATCAACCTGTGGTGTGGAACAAACACTGAACAGCATTTCATTTCACTTTTCCCTAATGAGCACTCTCAACCAAACCACCGTCTAAAATTCGATATTATTTTATTTTTTACTTAAGTCCATATCTCTCTAAAAGGGTCGATTAATATATCGGGGTTATATTTCGGTGTACACCGTCAAATCATGCGTTAGTTTGTTTTGATAATTTGGCACGTAAACACTTGAAGTTAGTAAACGAATCAATAAAACTAATTAATATAAAAATTCGAATTTTTCAAACACTTGATTAAATAAAAACGAACAAAATATTGAAATAAATTATACCTATTTATTTAACAGAACTAAGTAATATGAACATTTTAATTTTTTTCGTGGATGAGTTAGTCTTTTAGTTTTTATTAAATTGAACCAAAATATACAAATAAAAAATGAAAACAAATAAATACAAAACAAAATAAAAAGAAATATTATTCGGTATTTGTTTATGTTTACTATTGGGCCCTGTTTTGCTGATTTGCCGGTGATAACGTCAAATCTTGTTCCTTGAAAAAATTGCATCGAGTCGAAAAATGATAAATTTAACAAAACCAGGGCTTTTGCAGAACAAACAAATGGAGAAATATTTTTTTGCTCGGGGACTTCGCACTGGTTGTAAGACAACAGCAATTTGATTGGCCATGTTTAGGTTTGGGTTTAGGATTATTTCGTTTTGTTTTTAAATTCGTTCTTTTCTTTTCTCGACCGGCGCAATTTTTCGAGGGAACATTATTTGAGACTATCACCGGGAAATCAGCAAAATCGGGCCCAATAGTAAACATTTACCTATTATTCAATATAAAAAATTATGTTGTAATATTGTCAAGTGTAACTTTATCATGTATAACGTAAAGTAAAAGTGGTTTCACGGTGTGTACCGAAAAATAATTCCGATAGATTTATTGACCCTTTTTGAAAGATAGACGGGCTTAGGAAGTGCCTAAAATTCTACAAATATTGATTTTCCCCTTTTCTACACCAAGTACTCAAGCAAGACTACTTCACCCATATCCACAAATCCATAAACACGACCAAGCAAGCAGTGTAAGCACGCTGTCTGAGTCCGGCGGACCGACCGACCAACCACGCGCGACACACACACATATATCGTAAAAGATTAAACACCCATAAAAACATGTAAATAATTAATTTTTCTTAGCTTTTTTATCTGAAAGTTTATAGTCTAGGCTTAAATCAATAAAAGAAATTAAAAAAAAACGACATGGGGTATTTCTATGTAAAAATATTTGATTCAGCCAAGGTGGTGTTTTTTGTGACAAGGGTAAGCGAGTGAGTGAGTGACTACTGGTTGTTGTGCCAACAGCCAGTGAGTGGCGCCGCTTTGGTCTGGTGTGCTGCTGAGTCAAGTCAACCTGTCACTATAAAAAAATTTAAAGCAAAGTTTATTTACCTACCTGTCACGTGATTGTTGCCCAAAATGTCCGGAAATAAAATTTATTGATCATATTTTTTGTAACCATTATCGTGTTCATCCGGGGAACAAAGAGGAATAACATTAATGTTCCTTGGGTTTTCTTAAATGAAATAAAGAAACTTTTTTTTTTCCAAGTAAAAAGCTATTATTAATTTTTCCCACTGAAAGCTCCCCATGAACCCATAGCAGGCCTTTCCAGTCAGCCATAAGAGGCTTTTTTCTTCTTTTTTTTGTTTAAAAAAAAAAAAAGACCCAATAATTTGTGACTAAATGGTTTTTTGGTTGGGGTTGTTGTTGCGTGTTTTTTCTTGGCTTCTTATCCGATCAGAGAGCAACCAATTTAATTTCATTCGTGCGCGTAGTCGTCATTTTTTAAATTTCCATTTAATTATAAATAATTTCATAATTTTAATTTGTTTCCTTTGATTTTTCCCTTTAAAATCAAAATGCACTTTATTAAAATTTTGATTGAAAATTTGATTTTACCACAGTAGTAGTAGTACAGTAGTACACACTCTAAAATAAAAACTGGTGTGTGGTTCCTGGTTGGTGTCGTGTGTGTGTGTCTTCTTGTCTAACTGGCCAAAATATAAAAGTTAAAAATCAAAACTAAACAAAATACTGAATATATATATATATATATATATAAAAAATTTTAAGATTCTATTGATTTCAACATATAAAAGATCAAGTTAATATATCTAATTCAATTAAATGCATACTAAAATAATCATGTTAAAATTTTGGGGGGTTTTAAAGTTGAAAATTGTTTAGTTCCCTCGGACACTGGCATATCTTATTTTACAAAACAATCGAATTGTCTACCTTAACTCTTTCGACCCTATTAGGCCGATATATCGGTCCGGATAACCCGAGGCAAAAAAAGACACACCGATATTTTGGTCTTTATACGGCCCTTTCCGAGTGACTAGTTGGTAATTTTGTTAAGTCAGGTTTGAAAGGATTAAACAAGATTAACTATCAGATTTTAGACGGTTCGGCGTGATAAATTTTTTTTAACGGTTTAGGGTTGTTTTGTGCTTTATTGTTTTTCGGTTAATTAATCTTTCAATCCCTCCACCCATATATAAAATAATTACTTAAGGTAATTAAATGCGTGTTTGCTAGTTCAAATGCGAGTAGTAATAGGCATAGACCTTCCTGTGGTTGTTAGTCGTTAAAAATGAGAAGCTCGCGGGGAGGGGGGGCAATATTTTTTTAAAAACAGTTTCACTTCTCAGAAAGACCTCCTAGAAAGTCAAAGAAAAAAAAGTAAGCTTGTCCTCCTACGGTGCGACTGTGAATTTAATTGTTTTTAAATCTTTAAATTCCACGTTGTAGTACTGAGTTTGTTTTTGTTTTTTTAGTTTGTTTTGTTTTGTTAATTTAGTTTTGAGAAAGAAAGGGAACGTAAGTCTTTTGTTCCAGACGAGTAATTACAAACCGGCTTTCTTTTCTTTTCTTTTTAAGATTCAGCAGCAGCTAAAAAAAGACTAACCACAATTTGACAAGAGACATTTCCACATTAAACACCGGTTATCAGTAGTGCACTGCAGAGAGTGAATAATAAAGTAGTCAGTGCAATAAGGGTATTTATTTAACTACTATAAATAAATAACTAGAGTCTCCTGTCACTTTCTTATTCTTATTAATTATTCATAAAATAATTCTGTTCTTTTAATATTTTCAAACAAAACTCGATAAGCCTTATTTAACGACCTTAACCATCATTGAAACTTTTAAGCAGTGAGTGGGACTGGAGTGGCCAGTGGGTGGACCCTGATGTAAAAAGAAGGTGATATAACTAGCGAAAAACCAAAATAGCAAAATTACCAATTGTTTCATCGTCGATGGCCGAAATAGTTCCCGGCTTTGGCAAAAAGCCCGATATATAGGACTTTAGGTCTAAAGGATTCAGTCAGTAATCATTTGCCAAAATAGAGACTTTTTTTGGCTGTTAGTGGCGTCTTTTTATTTACTTTCACTTTTTTTTATATAAATATTTTCAGGCTGATGTTGTTGTTGGTGTGCTGGCTGAGTGCTGACACTACCTCTTCCACACATATACACAATTGTCCCCCCCCACCACTTTATATCATCGCTTCATTAAAAAATAAAGAGGAGGTTAGTTTTACTTGGGATACTACTGTGTGTATGGATGGACAGTTGTCGGACTTCAGAAACGTAATAATATGTTTTTAAGTTTATGTTTCAGCCCTTTTTTTATTCTACTAGGGAACATAGGGCCTCAAAACGACATTATCTGCCGTCGTTGCAGTTTTTATAACTTTTTTTTTTTTTTACAGAATTAAGGGCCAGTAGTGAGTGGTGGTGTTGGTGTGGTGATATCACCATTACTGCATAAGCACAATAACACCAGTGCAACCATTCAACAACGTAAACAATAACACTTTACACCCAAAAATAAACGAAAATAATCTAAATAAATATTTTTTATTTATTTTAAAAATACCTAGAGCCTAGAGCCCCCCGCCAAAAATGTAAGGTT
>JAUZSX010302193.1:0-12982 GCA_034780655.1 Idiosepius hallami | reverse complement strand
GATGAGGACAATTGTCTGAAAAATTCCCCTAAAAATATTTATAATACCTCATCTCAAGGATTTCGAAAAACAATTTCTTTTAGCTTTTTTTTCGAAATCCTTGAGATGAGGTATTATAAATATTTTTAGTAGAATTTTTCGGAAAATTGTCCTCATCTTCATTTTTATATTTTTTTAATTTACAAAGGTTCACCCAGTCGAAACGTCGTAAATTAAAAAAATACAAAAATAAAGATGAGGACAATTGTCCGAAAAATTCCCCTAAAAATATTCTTTTATCTTCTTTGTTGAAAGTATTTTTAAGATCTTGAAATTAAAGCAAAAAATTTCCCAATGTTTGAAAAAAAATCCATGGAATTTTCTGAATGGGATGGGTTTTTTTTTTTTTTAATCTTTTTCTCAAATTCTGCAATTTGTTATTTTTTTCCCTTCGTTCTTTTTGGTAAAACTGAATAACGAAGAAAGAAGAGTGAAAATTACAAGGTTTGCACAATAAAGAAGAAAACTTCCCAATCAAACAAGAAATGAAAACAAAGGAGAAATCTTTTCACTTTTTTTAAACTCTTTGATTTCAGAAAAAAATTAGCAAAATCAATTTGTTGCAATTTAAAAAAAAAAGGGGGGCACAGTTCTTTGGCAAAATCATTTTATATACACCAATCAGGGCAGCGACGGTGGAGCATTGGTAAAGGCTCGGGCTCTGGAATCGTAGTATGCGAGTTCAAATCCCAGTCAAAACCATTACTTTCACTTTAGCAGCCTTGGGCATATGCTGTTCATTAACTCAGGAGAGCATCTCATCTAGGTGAAGGGTAACACTGAATGTAAAAAGCCTGGGTAAGAGCACATTAAAATGGCCTTGTGCTAAACTTGGGTTGGCGCTCACGAGTAAATATAATATAATATACACCAATCAGGGGTCTAATTTGCAACTGATTTATCCAAGTGGCAACTAAAAATAATAAAATACTTATATTTTGTGACTGTTTATAGTTTATTTTTATTTTTGAGATGAGGCTTCGTTATTTAGGAATTGACTTTATTATTCGGACTTTTGTCTTCATCTTAGTAGGTTTTTTGATGTTTCTACACTACATTTCGGCCTAATCTCTCGCAGGCCGTCTTCAGGTGTTTTTTAACCATAACCACAGTTAGGGATGCTGGGTCTCATCACCGAATCCTCAGTAATCACTGCCTTCCATAGTTGTTTGTTTGTTATTCACCGACAATTTTTCAAATACTTGATGCAAAATGTCTTTGGAACCTTTCCTAATTAAGCGAGCAAAGTCAAATCATTTAAACCATAAAAAGTTTATCAAATTAGAAAAGGGAAAATATTTCTTACTTTTTAACAAGGCTCTTAAAAAATAGTCTAAAAAGAAATAAAGAAATAAAAATATATTTCATTCAGAAAAATATTTAGTAGACAAAAGTCAACTAAATTTATCTGTAAAGCCCTGGGTATGTTGGGCAGCAAATTTTTTTTTTTGCTGTTTCCATAGCTTACTTGTTTTACGAGACATGATCGCTAGCCCTATGCTCAACCCCAAACCTTTTGTGGGCTTTTGAAGTTAATGTTGCCCTTCACCTAGATGAGCTACTCTCGCGAGTTAAAGAGCCCCATCTTCTCGAGGCGGGTAAAAGTAGATGCAATGGTTTTTGACTGAGATTTGAACTCGTGTAATACAATTCCATAGTCTGAGCTTTAACCAATGCTCCACCTCACCACGTTTGAAAACTAGTCAACATGTTAACGTAGACGGAACAACTTGGATTCAAACCCACGTAGTTCAATTGTCTATCCACTGGGCCAGGTCGACTGCCTGTACAAGGTGTGTACGCATACACACATACGCACACATGTGTGTGTGTTTGTATGATGCGCTTGGTAGAGATCTTGTAACCGTAGCCCACCCATCTCTCGCTTGCTGCAAGGTGGAGACGTGCTGACTAGACACTCACAATAAAGCTGACTTTGCCACACAAGCTGCATTTAACACTTCACCCCACAAACATCAGAGAAAGAAAAGCACATATTGTGAAACGATACAAGTGGAGAGATCTGAGGTGCAACCTGAGATGCGGGAGGGGGGGGCTCGTTTACTATATGTATGTAAGTTTAAATCATGAAAAGCTTAGATGCAAGATAGTATCAAAGATGATGTGTGTGTGTGTGTGTGTGTGTGTATGTGTTATATCTCGAACTATGATGATAGACTGGCGCTTTTGCAGAACAAGCAAATGTGGAAATTTGGCCGAACTCCAAACCCTTACCCTAACCAATCAAATTGCTGTCTTACAACCGGTGCAAAACCACCGAGCAAAAAAAAAATTTCTCCATTTGCTTGTTCTGCAAAAGTGCCGACACACTTTTATTAAAGAATATGCTTGTCACATCTCTTGTTATAAGAGCTGTGACAAGAATATTTTTTTTTTATTAAAAGCATGTTGTCACAGTCCTAGTAAAAAGTACAGAATTAAAAGAAATGGTAAAATCCCATATGATTCAAGTAACAACGCATGAATTATTTTTCTAACTTTTTAAACAAAAACAGCCTTTCTTTTTTAAAAAAAATTAAATTTTTCTTTTAAACTTTTTGTTTTGTAAACACTTTGATCTTTGCTCAGATAAGATAAGATGAGGGTATAGATAGACTGAAAGAGATCGATAGATAAATAGATTGACACATAGATAGATAGATAGATAGGTAGTTGGTTGATTGGTTGGTTGGTTTATTTAACCAGCATATCGAATCTATTTGGGTCATTTAATGCTGGGGAACTGATTTTATATATTTCATTTGAGTTGTTTATAGCTTTTTATTTTTTTTATTTTTTTAGTTATTTTTTTTTTGTGAGTGTTTTTTTTTTGTTCAAGTGAATTTTTTTTTGTTTTTTTTTAAAATAAGATGAGGGTATTAGATGAAAATCCAAAGCCCAAAAAAACAGATGGTCACAAATTTTAATCTTGGAATGACGTAAATAATTCTATCTTTAAAAAGTTTACATCTGAAATAAGCAAAGCCTTAGAAAACAAGACAATGTTTGTCATGTCTAAGCAGATGTTAGGAAAAAAGTTCTAGCATTTCTTTTTTTCATTTTTCAAAACTGATTCTACTTCAGAAAGTTAAGTAGATCAGGGGTTAACAACCAGGGTCTAGGAATCCATAAAACATTTCTGTACCATACATATGCAAATTTTAGTGGTCTGAATCATTTTTTATTGTAGTTTTTTTCGGAAGAACTCTACTCTCATAAAGAGTATTTCTTTTTCTGATTGTTTTTTTTTTTTTTTTGTTTAATAGAGAAGTAACATTTTATTCTTTGTAATTATTTTAATTATCAGAACAACACTTGTTAAAGGATAAAATTTTTTTTCCCAAAAAGGTTTCATGTTTGAAAATGATTTTTTTTCTTAAATTTCAAAAATGCTTCTCCATTAGTTAATTATTATTATTATTTTTAATTTAAAAATGCTTCTTAGTATCTTTTCTGGGTTTTAAAAATTGATGTTTTAAACAACAATCTCTACTCCAATGTTGTTACAAGTATTTAAACAGTCAAATTACGTTGGAGACTCAGGTTCCCATAAGATCACCGAAGTTAAGCAATGTTGAGAGTGGTTAGTAGTTATATGGGTGACCATTTAAAAAATACGAGTGTTTACAGTTCAATTTCTTGTTCTTTCTGCTCAATCTAGCCATTCGCAATGCTCGTAAACGGGAAATTCGAAAGTGGATGTAAAACCTAATCAAACACGATGATCTGACTTTTATATGAATATAGATAATTTTTGTCTTGGCTCAAACTAGTGTGTGTTAAACAGTATATCAACTTTTGTAAGTCATTCAATGATCAGGACAATCATGTATACACAGTTTTTTTGTTTTTTTTAATAACACAATATTTACTGTTTCAACCATAGCCGAAGGGATTCATACTTTTCCCAAGGGTATTAATCCACATTCTGAAGTCAGACTGCCTATCCACTGGACCAAATGGATTTACCTACTCCCCCAGTTCAAACTCATAAATGGATTATGATAAATGATAATAAAAAAAGTTGAAGAAGCTGCGCTCTTAATCATTTGTAGAAATCGAGATAACATTCAATAAACAAAAAAATAAATAAAATAAAATAAATAATAATTAATAAACTGATAATAATGATAATAATAATGATGGTGATAATGATATTGATGATAATAATTATGATAACAATGATGATAATAATAATAATAATAATAACGATATTGTTAATGATGATAATAATGAAGATGATAATAATAATAATGATAATGATGATGATAATGCTAATAATAATAATGATGATAATGATAATAATAATATTGTTAATGATAATGCTAATAATAACAATGATGATGATAATAAAAATGATAATAATAATATTAATAATTCTAATAATAATATTAATGATTATTATAATAGTAATAATAATAATAATAATGCTGGCCAGTATAAAATTCATAAAAAATCCAAGTATCAATAAAAAAAAAAAAAAAAAATAAAAAAAATAATATTTAACATTGCAATTGGAGAAATTTTCTTTCAAAAATGAATTATGCATTTTTTTTTTTATGAAGCTTTATTCATTTTTGTTGTTCTATTGTTTGTGGGAATTAAGATCTTTGAAAATAAACAACAGATTCTTTTTTTATTCTTTTCAAAATATCCAGGGTAAAAAAAGAAAAGAAAAAAAAAGAAAAAAAAAAACCTTAATATAATCAAGTGCTTCTAAAGTGGCCATTTCCAAAGCTAAACCATTAAGATATCAGCATTTCCTTTTGCTCTAGAAAATCTATTAATAATCTTGGCATGCCTTGCCTCTCTGTATTTATAGCTTTTTAACAAACTATTTGCACAGCTATTTTTCACTCTTGCTTATTCCGTCTCCGCTATTTTACAATTACAAATATTACAGACAGGGCTGTGTTAGGGACCCCGCAGACTCTGTAAGTCTTTAAAGATCTCTTTTAATGCAAAAAAAAAAAAAAAACAAAATAATTGTTAGGATTAATTAAAAAAATCAATATTACACTTTCTGCCTATCTCTCTCTATATAAATATTTGTACATGTATGTATATTATATTTACTTGGTAGAGCACCTAACCAAGTTAGGCCCATTTTTACGTGCTCTAAATACCTGGGCTTTTTTTAATTCAGTGTTACTCTTCACCAAGATGAGTTACTGTCCTAAGTTAACGAGCTCCATCTGCCCAAGGCAGCTAAAGTGAATGTAATGGTTTTGACTGGGATTTGAACTCGCGTAACACGATCTCACAGCCCGAACTTCTACCAATGCTCCACTGTCGCTGCCCAGAACAGTCATTTATTGATAAATATTCTTTTTTGTCAACATTCAATATTCTTTATCACCTAAGATGCACTATATCCATAACTGGAGGGAATGTGTGGATTCATACCTTTCCCAAGAGTAAGAACCCAAACCCTAACGTAAACGGAACAACTTGGATTTAAATGTACATATCTTAATATCGAAGTCCAACTGCCTATCCACTATCCCAAGGTGGACTCTCCTTCCACCGTCGCTGTCCGTATATATTATAGTGGCTGTAGCTACTCTTATTCATTCTCACCCCCACCCGCCACCCACTCAGTTCCATTTATATAGAAAGTTAGATTTGTACCGCTTAAAACTATTTGTTCTGCTACTTGTCTTTAAGAGAGGCTTGACTTTGGTCAGTGGATAGGCAGTTGGAATCGTAATACGCAGGTTTCGAATCCAAGTTGTTCTGTCTACGTAGACATGTCGACTAATACTGTTAGGAAAAGATATGAAGCCCCATCTTCCCTCCAGCTATAGATTAAATAGTGTAACTTGTGTTATTAAAAAAAACTGTGTGTATAAATATAATGTTTATCTAAAGTAGTTGTTCTTGGCATCAAAATGACCTATATTATATCTACTTGGTGAGCACCAACCCAAGTTTGGCACAAGGCCATTTTTTCATGCTCTTACCCGGGCTTTTTACTTTCAGTGTTACCCTTCACCTAGATGAGATGCTCTCCCAAGTTAACGAGCCCTATCTGCCCGAGGCAGCTGAAGTGAAAGTAATGGTTTTATGATTGGGATTTGAACTAGTGTAATGCGATTCCAGAGCCCGAGCTCTTACCAATGCTCCGCCATCGCTGCCTAAAAGTGTTGATATGCCGTTAAACACAAAACAAACAAATGAAATTTTTTTACAAACTTTTGGGACAACGTGATATTTGAAGTCAAATTGTTTTCTGGTTAGAAATCAATCAGAAGAACCAACTCACTAATCAAGAATGTTCTGGATTCATTTATTTGGGTCATGTCATCTCTTAGAGAGGATAAAAGCAAGGGTAGGAAGGAAGAAGGATATTTCTTTCACTGAAGAATCTTGGTAGTAGGAGTCACCAAATGTTTTAGGACACCAAAGAAACATTTAGCTTATAATAATAATAGGTTGAAGTTCTTCTGAAGCATCATAAGGTTATTAATGTAATGATATAAGCTTTTAAAGGCAGTCCGATGCATTGTTTATAAGGGTCGGAATTAAAATTCCATTTTCAAAACAGTTGGTTTGAAAATCATATTCCAAAATATCACTAATCATTAGAAACAATAATAAATAATAATTAATTTTTTTTTTGATTTCTATTTAACGGCATATCAACCTTTTTGGACAACGACAGTGGAGCATTGGTAAAAGTTCGGGCTCTGGAATCGTATTACGGGAGTTCAAATCCCAGTCAAAACCATTACTTTCAATTCAGCAGCCTCAGGCAGATGGGGCTTGTTAACTCGGGAGAGCAGCTCATCTAGGTGAAGGGAAAAAAAAACCCGGGTAGGAGCACGTAAAAATGGCCTTGTGCCAAAGTTGGGTTGGTGCTTACCAAGTAAATATAATATCAACCTTTTTAGGTCATTTTAATGCCGAGACTGATTACTTATGATAAACGGTATTTTTTTATACCCACATAGTTTTTTGAATAATGTAAGTTGCACTATTTAATCCATAGCTGGAGGGAAGATGGAGATTCATACTTTTCCCAGGGGTATTAGTCGACATGTCTATGTAGACAAAACAACTTGGATTCGAACCTGCGTAGAAGTCTGATTGCCTACCCACTGGGCCATGTCGACTGCCCCTCCAAAGTTTTGTATAATATAATGTAAACAAGTTGGCACAATGACCTTTGACAACTAGAATTATGCTAAGAAATTTATGTTAAGCTTCATGGTTGAGTTGATAAAGACATTAGTCCTTTAAGACAGGGATCAAGGGTTCAATCTGGTTATACTGCACTGATGATTTTTAACAAGAATTAAATAGATCTATATGCAGGCTATTGAAACCATTACATTCACCTTTAGCTGCCTCGGGCAGATGGAGCTTGTTAACTCGGGATAGCAACTCATCTCGGTGAAGGATGACATTGAATTTGAAAGACCAGGTATATAGAGCATGAAAAAATGGCCTTGTGACGAACTTAGGTTGATACTTGGCTAAGTAAATATATCTTAATCTAGGTGAAGGGCAACACTGAATACGAAAGCTCAGGTATATAGAGCACGTAAAAATGGCCTTGTGCCCAACTTGGGTTGGTCCTCAACCAAGTAATTATCATATACAGGCACAAACATACAAAAAGAGAGAGATATATAGAAATATATAGCCTTGTGCCTAACTTAGGTTGGTCATCAACCAAGTAATTATCATAAACAGCCACAAACATACAGAGAGAGAGAGAGAGAGAAATAGATAGCCTTGTGCTTAACTTAGGTTGGTGCTCAACCAATTAATTATCATATACAGCCACAAACATACAGAGAGAGAGAGAGAGAGAGAGAGAGGAGAGAGAGAGAGAGAGAGAGAGAGAGAGAGAGAGCATTTAGCTTGTACTGTTGCTCGGGAGGAATAATTTCATTTAGAGTTTTAATGTCAAAATTCAATAACAAGTTGGTTCTTCATCTTGAATAATCTCAGAAAGGCTATTGTAAAGTCTGAGAATCAAAATTTCCCAAGAGTATGGATGGACAGAAAATTGCTTTTTTTTTCTTTTACTTTTTTAAAATAGGATTATGAAAAGACATGATAAATTTTGAATAGAATACGTTAACATTTTTTCCCTTTCTTTCAAAGTTATTCATTAAAAAAAAAAAATGATAATTGTGAGAGGGCTATTCCACATGGGGTCCGAAAAGTTGGTGTACCATAGAAAATAATGTCTTAATGCTAATGAAGGACATTTCCAGCATTTTCTTTGAGATAAGCTGTGATACTGTAATTGGCATAAAAACACTACAAACTTATTCTTCAACTGTTGGAGTGTGACACCCCCTGATGGATTTAGTCGAAAGATATGGACTCTCCCATGACTTCACTTGTACATGACTGTCAGCCTGACTACTGGTAAGAGTCAGGGTTACTGAAGGAGCAAAGGTCTTAATTTATGTGTCTTCTTGCAATCTTCCAATTATCAAACCCCCACACCTCAACACTAACCCAATATAACTAAAAACAGTTTAATTCAGAGAAAAGTTAAAACTACCACATTTCATCACTTTGATACTGTATCATCACAAAGTTAAGTGTATCCAAACTTTAAAAAAAATTGTTAGACTCATTATTATTAATCCTGATATGAATGAAGTAAATCCAAAGATATTATTAATCCTGGTAAAAATTAAAATAAGTCTAAAGATATTATTAGGCCTGGTAATAAAAATTAAATAAGTCCAAAGATATTATTAGTTTTGGTATCAATCCAAGATGGCGGTCACTCAAAGAATTTTGTTGAATAAAAATCCACGTGTGTTTCAATTAGCTTCTTCTTTCAGTGTTGAATTCATGGCAGTTTATTTAAAGTCAGATGGTGTTAGCGTTAAGCTCTTTGATTGGTCACTAAGAGGAATATTCCATTATTTAAGTCTTTTCCCAAAGTATGGACGAACATACACTCTCCATTTAAGCAAGAAGAAAGAAAGACCAAATTTAATTGAACAAATTTCAAACTGTAAATACAATGTATAAAACCAATAAAGTAAAAAACAAAACAAAAAAAATTACTTATTCTGTTTATGAGAATTTCTTTCAATAAGAAATTTAAAATTTGCTTTATTAAACACTTGAGATTTTAATCTTAGATAAAAATAACCCCCCAAAAAATGTCAAAAGCACTAACACAGATTTAACACCTATCCAAAAAAAAGAATACAAAACATTTAACACCTTTCCAAACTCCTGATTATAACAAGGTTTCCGAGAGAGATCACCTGAAGACGGCTAAAGGGTTTATCAGCCGAAACATTTTAAATAAAACAATAATAAGGATGAGGACAACAGACCGGAAAATGGTTCTACAAATTATCAAGTCTCATCCCAAGGATTGCGAATATAACAATAAGGATGAGGACTACAGTCTGAAAAATAGTTCTACAAATTATCAAGCCTTATCCCGAGGATTGGGAATATAACGATAATAAGGATGAGGACAACAGTCAGAGAAATAGTTCTACAAATTATCAAGCCTCATCCCAAGGATTGTGTAAAACTAAATTATATCTATCATACATAGTCAGAAATTATATTCCATTTCCTCTAATTTAAAATATTTCTAGTCCACTTATTTTGACCTATTTTTCTTTAGATATATACTTATTCATGGATTTATTTTGCCCTATTTTAAATACTAATATATTTAACTTTAATAACAAAAATATTCCAACTTGCAACTACTTTCACCAGATTAGGTCAATGAATTTAACTCCAAAATACAGCAACCCCCTACCCCCTCTCTCTTTCTCACTCTCTCTCTTCCCTTCTCACTCTAAACTGTACCAAATAACCTCGGGCCAGTCTAGATATTTTTAATGTTAATAATTCCGAAAGGAAAGAAGATAAAAAAGAAAAAGAAGATACACCATTACACTGCCCTCCTTCCTTCCTTTAAGAGGATGAATGGATGGATGGATGGATGGATGGATAGCAGGATAAACCTTGATTGAATACTTCTATCTTCCCTGACAAAATCTTTCCGGGTGAGAAGGGGAAGAGGGTCACCCCCCTCCCACACACCGTTGGGGAGTAAAAGAATCCCCTCCCCATCCATTTGAATTGTCTCATGACAAAATATCAACTGGGCCACGTCCACCGCCCATAGGTTTTTAAATGCTCAGAACAGTCAGTTTTTTGATAAATATTCTTTTTTGTCAACATGCAATTGTTTTTTTTTTATCACTGAAGATGCACTATATCTATAACTGGAGGGAATGTGTGGATTCATAACTTTCCAAAGAGTAAGATTCCCAAATCCTAAAGTAAATTGAATGGATTCAAATGCACATATTACAATACTGAAGTCAACTGCCTATCCAGTATCCCAAGGTGGACTCTCCTTCCCCAAGGGTGATAGTCAACATAAGAATATGAGGGATAAAGTTGGGTTTGAACACTTGCAGTTTTCTTCGAATCCAGAATTTGGTCATTTAATCACTGCCCCGAGGGGCCTTCCTCATAAATGGGCTGGTTAATAATGAATGCTACCTACCAAAATTAGAGGGACAAAACTTGCGTAGTTTAATCAAATTCTTGATTAATAGGTTGTCCCAAAAGTTCAAGAAAGCACGTCAAAGATTCTCTGATTTGAAACCAGATGAAATGGTACTTTCGCCAATGGTAAAAAGCTAACAGTTGATGGCAGATAATTCTTGGAAAATGATGGTCTTTATTTTAAGGGATAATTTTTCTTGTTTTTTTTTTTTGTTTTTTTCTTGGTGAGTTAATTTTCAAAGTGTTTACTAATGCTAGGGACGGCCCTGTTATATATCATAGGTTGTCCCAAAAGTTTGTAAACAGTGACCTCCTTTATTTTGGGGAATAATTTTTCTTGTTTTTCTTATTACATGGCAAGTAAATTTCACAGTATTCACAAACTTTTGGTACAACAATATTATATATATATATATATATATATATATATATATATATATATATTTCTTAGTTAGGCGAAGGCACAGAGTCAGCGGCATTTGGTGACTGTCAGTCTACGGTGCAGGTGAGAAACTGATAGTGATCGAAGGCCGTTGACTATGTCCACGCTTAACTAATGTACATGTTCTATCACTGATATTGAACACTCTAACTATAAATATAAGCAATCTTATTCTACAGATTAATATACACACTAGAAGTATTGCCCAGCACTGGGGACTTGCCAATATTTTTTTTTAACAAAAACACTTCTGGTTTGAAATAAGATTTTTTTTAAATGGGTTAAATGATGCGTTATAAGGTTTTTTATTTAGTATATTTCGGAGCTATCACTCCATTTTCAAACTTCTTGTTATGCTGGTCTTTTAATAATAATAAGAAGTTTGAAAATGGAGTGATAGCTCCGAAATATAACATACCAAATAAAAAACCGTATAACGCATCATTTAACCCTTTTTTAAAAATTTTTATTTATTATGATGCTTCAGAAGAACTATAATTTATTAAATTTTTCAAAAATCTTTTTATCAAAATACTTATATACACACACACACATGCAATTATATTGTCCTAGGCAGCAACGGTGAAGCATTGGTAGAAGCTCGGCCTCTGAAATCATATTATGCGAGTTCAAATCGCAGTCAAAACCATTACATTCACCTTTAGCTGCCTCGGGCAAATGGGGCTCGTTAACTTGGGAGAGCAACTCCTCCAGGTGAAGGGTAACATCAAATGTAAAAAGCCCGGGTTAGAGCACGTAAAAATGGCCTTGTGCCTAACTTGGGTTGGTGCTCACCAAGTAAATAAAATATTGTCCTGGTTACTTTTTCAGTTTTTACCTGGTTCTACCTAAGGTTGTTTACATTCCTTAATTGCAATGCATTAAGAATGCTATTTCGGAATCCTTGGGATGAGGCTTGAAGATTTGTACTAATTATTATTCGGACTGTTGTCCTCATTCTTATCATTGCTATATTCACAACGTTTCGGCCGATTAGCCCTTCGGCCTTCTTCAGGTGATAATATATATATTTCTATTAATCATTTTGTTGTTAAAACTTTTCTTTCATTGGATTTTTTTGTGATTACTGATCAAAGCTGAACATAACTCTACACAACGATTTTTTTTTAATATTTTTTATTATTTATAAATATATATATATATATAAAAATTTTGCCATCTGTCGACGGACCCGTTTCAGAATTTTATTCCTCGTCAGGACAGCTCTGCAAATCAGCCTTCCTCTAGCTAGGATTGAAACCGCGCTGTCGAGGGTAGGAGCGCGAGTCTCTGTAGCACAATGAAGTGGGGCCCCATTAAGGTATCATGCATTTCTTTAATGTCCCTGCACCTGTTCTATCTTTCTCAGACGTACTAGCATGTCCTTTCTTTGACCCTGGGAGAGTATAGAAAAAAGAACCGCTTGGTCAATGCAAGGACCACCTAAGCAAGCTTAACAGTCCTGTCGGAGATCCGACCTTTGACTCATTTTTTCATGTCGGATCGCAAACGTTCTGCTTGTCGCCCGCGCCGATGTCATCTCGTGTGTTCGGACGGGAGATAACGCCACTGTTAAGCGATGTGACGACAAACGCTTGCCAACATATATATTTATTTATACTTATATATATTTAGGTAGATAGATGGATAGATAGATAGAGTGAGAGAGGGGGGATAGAGATAGATAGATAAATAGATAAATAGATAGATAGATAGTTTGATAGATGGATAAAGATACGAATTGACCTGAATAGATAGACAGATAGATAGGTAAATAGATATACATACGAATAGACATAGATAGATAGAGTTTGAAAAATAGATAGATATATAGAGTTTTAAAGATAGATAGATAGATAGATAGATAGATAGAAAGCTAGAGTGTTAGATAGATAGATAGATAGATAGATAGATAGATAGATAGATAGATCGATAGAAAGCTAGAGAGTTAGATAGATAGATAGATAGATAGATAGA
>JAUZSX010302192.1:0-27419 GCA_034780655.1 Idiosepius hallami | reverse complement strand
ATCTTGAGCCTCATGCAAGGTGACAGGGTCTTCAATAGCCTTGCATGGTCCTGCAGTGCCCGAGCGCTTTCAGACCCAATGGGGTAAATGTTGAAAGACATGATTAATTAAAATACATTAAACATCAAATGTGTACAGTTTAAATATAGTGTGTGGTTTCTTTCGTTCTTTTTCCTATTTCTTTCCTTCTTTTTTTCTTTGTAGAGTTCATTTTATTGTTAGGTTATCAGAAAGAGAAAGAATAAAATGAAAAAAAATATATATATAACTCAACAATAAAATGAACTCTATAAAGGATATTAGAAGGAAAGAAATAGGAAAACGAATGAAATAAACCATACACTATATTTAAACTGTATATGTTTGATGTTTAATGTCTTTTAACATTTACCCCTGAAAGTGCTCAGGCGCTACAGGACCATGTGAGGCTAATGAAGACCCTCTCACCTCGCACTAGGCTCAAGATTAAACAAATCGAAGGGATCCATAAAAAGATACTCAAGACTAAAACGTCCATTGAATTCAATGAAGTTTAGAGAGAGAGAGAGTGAAAAAAAAAAAAAGAGTGAGTGATAAAGCAAACAGCCACAGGTTGGCAAGGAATAGCTTATATTGTTTCTTGGGATTATTTTCCTTCTTGAATTTCCAGAACTTTTGATGATAATACTTTGAATAAAATCTTATAAAATAATTTTTAAAAAAACCTTATATTTGTTGGTTTGTTCCACTTTACTGGCCAAGTCAGCTGGATGAAATTATGATTGGGTCTATTAAACAAAGAGAAGACTTGTTCTGCAAATGATGTTAAATTTTTATATAAGATAGCCTGTAAAACAATTCTCACAAAAGTTAGGCTTCTTTTCTTTTTTGATTTTCTGCCATTATTTAGATTTTTTACATCAGTCACATAATTCAGACAAGAAATGTCACAAACTCTATCAGCTTTTGTTTTCTTCAGAACATTTTTCAGTATTCTTTTCATCTGATCACAATATTTCAATTCTATTTGCATCAAGTGACTGAATAACTGTATGTTTATTTGAAAATCAATCAGTCTTAAGGATACTTCATTATCTATTTCTTTCCCTTTGGGAAAACAAGATGCTGACCAAAGATGCTATTAATTCTTAGACCCTACATATGGTAAAATTATATTTTTGCCAATGTATCACTATGAACATTGTCTCTGACTACATTTTCAATAAGATTGGAGTTTCATTACCTACATACTATTTTCAATACAAAAAGGTAGTTGAGAAGTAAATCGAATATATAACTAATACTCTACATTGATTGCACAATAACTAGATTAGTATGTAAGTACAATACCAGACAAATACCATTTGAACAGTATCAATGCAATATTGGACTAAACATATAAATAGAAATTATGTCATATAAAATTTTAGATCTAAAGCAAGTGCAAATTAAAGGTATCTTACTTTCTCTCTCTCTCTCACTATATTTAAATATGTAATGCAAGTGTGTGTCTGAAGAACAGTCTTTATAGAATTACCTTGCCAATTTTTGGTCTAGAAACTTGAAATTTTATATACAAAGTATTTGGACCTGTAGAAAAAATTCAGTTTAGTTTTGAACCTGAAAATAAGCTGATATGGAGTTCAACTTGATAAATTGGATTGTTGTAAGCTTATTGCATTTCCTATGTGAAGGCTATGTTAATGTTGTGGTGCCCATTGTGGAAATAAAACTGAGATCGGTATCAGGTATTATACGGAATGTATTGAAATAAAATTACAAATGTAAAACTAGCAAATCACACCATGGATGGGCTTTAAACAGGAATATCGTTAAAATCACATTAGAATGCTCACAAGAGACTAGGACAGGCTATTGCTTGTACCTGCTAGAAACAGAAGTCATGTGTCTGCTACTTCTTCTTCCTCTTCTTTTTTCTAGAACGTTCAACTCAAGGTATTATATGCTGTGTATAAGAATCCAAGTACTGGGTGTTCCAGGTTCTATAACAGTTACCCATTGAGGATTCAATATAACTAAAGATTACTAAAATAATTTTCACCGTTCAAAAACTCATGGCAGATTTCATAGGGAAAAATGAAATCTGGGAAACCACAAAAACACATGAAAAAACAGCACAAAAAGAGCATCAAAGAAATCTCACCTCAAGCAATGCCAGTTTGGGTGGGGAACAAGACGTCCAGTTCAGGATAAATGAATAAACTTAGAACTAGACAAGCCTATTTTAACAAAATGTAAAACTAACAAATCACACCATGGATGAGCTTTAAACAGGTATATCGTTAAAATCACATTAGAATGCTCACAAGAGCCAGGTTAACAACTATGGAGATTTCCATGTAACAAAATGAATTTGTTTTGCTTTCTGCCAAAAGTGCATTCAGTTCAAGCCTAAACTAAAGAAATATTTCTGATAGAAAAGTTGATGGCATCAAGAAAACTGCAATGAGACTTATAAATGATTTGTGGCTGGGGAATTTTCAGCAAACTTTTATGTGTGATCACTTGAAAGTAAATGATATTTATCATTTAAAGAGTTGATTATGCTCTAAAAAAGAATATCTATATTACATAAGTACTCACATGTTATATGTATGTGTGTGTGTAGGCATTTTTTTTCATTCAAACAGGTTTGATCAAAAAGAACAAATTTCCTTTATTTTTTTCAAATTTTCTAATTTTTAACTTCTGTGAATCCCTCATTGGGGTTAAAATCAATATAATTAGCCACGTTTCCAAATGAGAAAAGATCAAAAATCCATTTTTAAACATTTACATGACTTAACCCAGATGGAAAATTCCTTTAAGGGTGTATAGATGAGCTGCCTATTTAGAAGTTCTATTTAGCTACAAATAAATTAAATAGCCTACTTTTTGAAATCAGTGGGAAAAAAAGCTACATTTGTTCTTAAAATGATTTCAGTATTTAATAACCCTAAGGCCATAATGTTAGAAAACAAAGTCTGCATGCATCTTTCAAGGGGGGTCTAGTCTACCATGGGAAATACTTCTTGCAGTATCTAGATTAAAAAATCTTCAATTTTACTGATAAACAAAATGATGGAAGGAAAGAAAAAAATAAATATGGAGTTTTTTAAAGTAAAAATAACCACTATTAATAAAGAAAGAAAAAAATAACAGTAAAAACTCAAAATTAAACTAAACCAGGTGGAAATTGAATCTCAAGTATTTTCAAAAGAGAAATAACAAAAAGGGGGGAAAATATTGACAAAACTTTTCCTAAGCAGACATTTTGGAACCCGAATAAGAAATATTGTTTTGAGAAATAGTTAATCTCATAAACCTTTAGACATTTTGACAATTGCATAAACCAAACCCTGTCAAAAATTTCACTTATTTAGTTTCAAATTTACTGTTTTTTTTGGCTTTTTTCAAATTGATATTAAAACACATGCATCATCATCAGATGTTAGAAAAAAAATTAACTTTGCAGAGTATGATTGAATTGGAACATTGTTTAACATATGCAGTCTAGATTGGGTTCAATATGGGTTGACCTTTTAAGTCAAGTGAGTGTAATTTTAAAACTATGTTTGCCCAAAGTAACAATGATTAGGCTTGTCTCAAAAGAAGAAAAAAATGTTTTATTTTAAATAATTTGAAATTTATTTTGAAAGTATAAACACCAAAATTATATATTTCTAAAAACTACAAATAACCTTTTTTTAAAATGCAAGAGGACATAATTTGGAGACAACTGCTTTTCAAAACTTCCTTAACACCTATAGCATAAGTATATTTATTGTGTTTTAATCTGGAAATATATATAAGATAAAATAAAGTTAATACTTTCTTTAAATTTTTTTTTTTACTTTTCATCTAATATATCTATAAGTATTGAATGTAATAATTGACAATGTTTGGTGTTGTTTGATTAATGGAACAAAGGGATGAGGGTTATGCTTTTAACAAAGGTAAATGTTTTATTTTATTCAAGTATGTGAGTTAGAAAGACTAACTTTTGAAATAATTAATTTTTTCAACACATGCCAAAAGGATTAAATTAATTTTTAGTAAAAATAAACATTAGCATCAAAATGGTTTAAAATACAAATATTTTAATTGGCAAAACCAATTATATTCTAGTAAAGTAAAGTTTTCATGGACAAGTTTTTAAGTTCCTAGTGTTTGAAATCCAAGCGATTTCAAATCCCAGCCACTTTATTTCATTCATACTCAGATCATACTCTCGGAAATTTCCTTATTTCTCTATTATTCTCCAGATATTTCTAGCAGCATTAAATGATCACAAATTGTATTGTACAATAGCTTCATTAAAACAAAACCTACCAACCAATCCCATTTAAGCAACCTTATTGTCTATTCGATTCAAAAAAAATATCAAAGAATATAATTTTTTTTATTTTCTAAATTCAAAAGAACATATTACGTCAAACACAATCATATTCAGATAGAATTAGATTTGCTAAGGGAAAAGCAAACTAATTTCATGGAAAGAAAAATAAATAAAATAAAATAAAATAAAATAAAAATTTATAATGAAAAAAAATTTTTTTCTAAGGAGATTAGAAAGATATTGAAAAATCACACTGGTCATTTTATTTATTTTCGCTTTTTTTTTCCAGTACGATTTATCATTGGGAATTCTACCAGAGAAAACGTGTCAGTTGATTCATTGCCAAGCAACAGAGTGGTGGAACTATGAATTCCCCGTAAAGTGATGGAATCTAATTTTTCACAACTTAAAAGCAAGTCAATCTACTCTCCAGTGCAGCAGGTTGAATAGAAAGTTCTTCATCTTTCTTTTGTCACGTACAACAAATAAACGTCATGGACATTGGCCAAATGATAAAAAAAAAAGTAATAAAATAGAACTAAACATGCAGTCGATTCAAATTCAAGTACCTATGTGCATACAGCTATTAAATCCTTGATAACAATATGCCCTATTCACATTGTGTGGCAGAAAATAAAAAATCACAGAACATTCACACTTCTGTGAAAATGAATACTAACTCCTCTCCCTAGGGCAAATATCTTATCAATATTTCTTCTCACACCATGATCAGGGAGAATACACACAAATGCATTGGGATTTAAGTAGTTTTTTATTCATATTCTATTGCAAAAATAGCATAAAGAATCATGGCAGTTATATGTGGATATTCATGTGTAAATATCGATATGATAAAAATAATATACAAAAAATAAAAAAACATGGACATATGTAATACTGATACTATGCTTTGATTATACCTTTATCCGGGCATATTTCATTGTATTTATTTTACCTATTATTTTTATTTATTTAAACATATGGTGGATACAGTAAAATATGCTCGAACAAAAGTAACCAAAATGTTATAGAGTCGCCATTACATATGTCCATGTTTTTTGTTTTTTCTTAAATAATCCTTGTCATATGTCGGAATCTATTTTCCATTTTTTCTAATATTTCTTCAAAAACAAGAACCAATCATTAAACAAAATAATGTTTAACAATAGCCACCAAACCCTCCACATAATAATAATTTAAGAAATACAAGATATTCACAATAATATCCTATTTTCTGCACAAAATTCTGTTTTGAAATATGCTTTAGTAGGAAACACAGTTTTCTTCAGTTATTTTTTAAAAAATAAACAAATTTAACTCTTGAATTTTCATATTGTATCACGTTGGGAAATAAGTTCATAGCGTTTTTATATTTTTCCCTTTTTTTTCCTTTTTGCTTTTCAATGAAATCTATAATATTCATTCAATATAGCTTTTCCTGCCTGTAAAAAGCAACATTTTCAATATTATCTCTTCAATTTTCATCAAGACCAAAAAGCGGCTGAAGCAGCCTAGTATAGGCAAGTCTACAGCATGGAACTGGTTTTCAAATATTGCGATTTTGACATTGTGGCAGAAGACCTAATTCATTAAAGAGTGCCTTAAAGCACTTTTCAATGAGGACAGTTACCAAACAAGTCATGACTTGGCCAAGAAATGAACTGTGATCCTAAAAGGCTTCTTTAATTCAATGATTTTTGCCAATAAAAATGCTACAAACTTAGTCCCTAACCCAGTATTATAAAACCTTTAAAAAACTCTGAATTCAATCTTATATATGGGCAAAGGCTACTCTAATTCTATTAACCATGATCGGATAGAAATTTTAAGCCTTTGAATTGTATTCTTAGTTATTATTGTATTTAGGTGTGATTGAAAACCTTCATCTTCAGACTATTTTGATTTTTAACGGTAGTCTCTTAACACCATCATCTCAAAGGCCATTCACATACAGTAAAAATCATTTTTTTTTAGTAATTTTGTAGGATTAAAAACTTATTTGTAGGATCTTCATTTTTATTGATATAGAATTTGTAATGGGACATACATGTGTCTGTGGGAAGCCTCTGCAAATAATAGATCAATAATCGCAACAGAAAAATCTTTTAAAAACAAATATATCAATAAATAGATATAAGATACTTCATGCAAATTTGAATATTATTTTTTTAGGAATGACTAGTGCATAAAAATAGAGAATTTATCCATATTAAGATCACATAAATCACATCAAGCCATGCAACTGCTCTTTTTTTTTTCCTTTTTTAATCAAAATAATATTTCTCTTATCTATATTTGATTTATGTACATCCAAGAAAAATAAATTCAAAGGCTAAAACTCCTTATAATGGCTGTGACCTTAAAGGAAAAAGAAAACTTTGACTAAAGAATAGGGAAAAAAAATTAAACATTTCTGACAAATCTATATCAAAGACTATCTTTATCCAAATTATAGAAATCACTGGTTGCTTTTTTTGTAAATATATATTTTACTCTTTAGGAAAATAATAATTGATCTGGCTAGACCCATGAAAAAATTCACTGATATGTACAAGTGGGTATAACTTATTTATTTAATGGCAACTCATACTTTACTCAAGGCTATAAGTCCACAAGTGAATATGAAGGAATGACCAATATACGCATACTGTGAATCCAGAGTCTAATTACCTACCCATTGTCTTAAGCGGCTTTCCAATTGAATAAATGCCAAAATTTATGACCAAGTATTAAGTAAAGATGAGGCAAAGAACATCTTAGAGACAGAGTGAAATAATGCAAAAAGAAAAGTCTTTATTGTTTCTATTCTTATTCAACCAATTGGCAAGTGAAGTAATCAATAAGTTGTCTCTTCTAAATCAAAACAATCATACAGCGATGAAAAGAGTAAAAATATGCTAAAAATTTCAAAAACCCCTGCCAGAATTGTAATTCTGTAGAATTTAGTTCTTAGAACAACTTTAGTATGATATATTATGGTAACCACCAAGTTTGGTGATTAGGGTGTCTAATGATTGCCATAAGGCATTGAACGCAAGAATAATAAAAATGGATTCTACAAACCTACATAACTATCTATCTCTTGGCAGTAGTTTCTGCTCCTCATCAAACTCTGCATTCATGTATTGAATACATTTTAGTTTAATGACCAGTACATATAATGCTTTGCTTGTTTTTATCTGTGCTATAAGATAAAACTTAATGTGGCCTAGCAACTTAATAGACAAGAAGAAACATAAATGATTTTATATGCTCAGATTCATGTAGAACTGCTAAAAGATTCTTTAAGAAAAACTTGGGCACATGGACATTCAGGTAGAATTCTGCTACAAAAATAATAAAAAATCTGGAGTGAAAGAAATAATTATAGAGTGCAATGAAACGTCTTTCTAGAATTTTATAATTAAGTTTCAACAAAGTATAATATGGATATAAATGGATATAAAACTGAAAGCAAAAATAAATTAATTATAAGTAAAAATAAAAAAGGATTAAACAATAACAATGGAAGGATGAAGTTAAAGTGGGTAATCATCTTTGAGGAAAGAGAACTTGAGTTTCTTGAAGTTTCATATTTAAGAACATATTTTAATTAGATTAGATTCCTAAATAAAATGATTTAGATTGATTAATGATTTTGGTTTATGACATAAAAATTGACAGAAGAATCAGCAGCTTATTACTTAAATCTTAGAGTTAGCCAGTTTGATCTAAAATTATAGAAGAATACAGTAATTAAATGATAATAATAATAATAATAATAATAATAATTGCAACTTGCTAACAATGTATATCTTTAAAAAAAAATATATCATTATAAAATTTAAGACGGTTGATCTATGCTTTGGAGAAAAAAAAATTTTTATATTTTTATATTGTATGACAAACATAGAACATTACATAAAACAAACAATACACAAGTAACTCACTGATATAATTTTGACCAAATCTTTCTCATAGAAAAAAGAGGTTATTGAAAATAATTTACTTATTTAAAATGAGTAAAAGTAGTTATTTTGCTTGTATTATATTAGTTATCTGGACAGATGAAATCAAGAAAACTATTTATTTAGATTTTAACACAGGTGGCTGGATGTTTTTGCATCTAAGTTCATCATTACTATTTTAGAAGTTATTTTAATTAGATCAGGATCTTATTAACAGCAAACTCATTACTTGGTGTTGCAAACTAATATCCCAAACTATGCCAGCATTTATCAGATACCATCAAAAGGACAATTTAACCATTTCCATATGTGTATTATTAGATTCAATAGTTTCTTTCATACACACGACCAAAAACATGTCTGTAGTATTGAAAGTAATAAAGATATTTTCATGGAGTTTTATTTAGTCAGCAAATGATATTCTTAAATCATTCATTGTCTATTATGGATGGATGGAAGCATGAATAGCAAGATGAATTGATTGTGAATAAACTAATAATATTTCATAATCAAATCAATACAAACAGTATTTTGTTTTTCTTCATCAAACAAAAATAATCTTTGCCTGTTGCAGATCTTTGAAAATACATCTCAAATGACCAACTTGGCAGATGCACTGCACCTTGTGTTTTTATTCATTCCTATTCCCATGCCTTCATTTCAACACAAAAGCTTAAAATAGATATCATAACTAACAAAGACCTTTTTGCAAAATCATCAATTAAAAAATTATTTTCGATTCAAGCATTATGTACAGAAAATAAAAAAAAAGATCTAGATTCTATTTTAAATTAAGATAGTTTGCAATTTCTTAAATGAGTCAATTCAATGAGAAAGTATTAATCTCAGTTACACAAAGGATGCGGTTCATAACTTCCAGCTTTTAAATTTCAAATGTGTCTACATACATACTAGTGGATTGCTTACATGTCTTTATTTTCAATTTGATATTTGCTTAAGATCTAAAATGATTTAATAAAATCAAAGGAGGATATAACTCAATACTTTCAAAGAGCTATCTTACTTTGTGGAAAAACACTTTCTGTAAACAATTTAAAAGCAAATTTTCAAAAAGGAATAAAACTGAAAATATCAAGTACTGGATATCTAAAGATATCAAAAAATAAATAACAAGCCTCCTGGATATGTATGCTAAGAAATAAAAAAAGAAATAAACATAGATGTAAAATATGGAAACATATAAATCATACACCCACCCTTTGTGGACAAGTGTGTGTGTGTGTGTGTGTGTGTGTGTGTGTGTGTGTGTGTGTGTGTGTGTGATGTTTGGTATTGTCCACACTTTCAGAGTGGTTAGAGAAAAAATACTGCTGTATTGCAAAGTAGAGTGCTCAATATTTGTAATATTTAGAAATAGAGTGGTCACATGTATATGTTTTATAATTGATAACAACCCAATGGGTTTCAGCACATTAGGGAGTCTGATTTGAAGTGATTTTATATTTAAAATGTGTTCTAAAGTGTTGTGTTTTTTTGGTGGTAACAGTTATTTTTTGTGTATGTGGGCTAATGACAGGATTCTTTCATATAGGTTAAGAAAGACTCTTTGTATCAAAAATACGGAAAGAATTTTTGTTAATGAATAAGAAAAGTGCTCAAAACTATAGTAGAGCTTTATAAATGTTGAATAGTATTTTCTACCCGGATTTCACCATCAGGATCATCAGGAGAATATCTACTAATACTGGTCTTATAACAAATGGAAAGTGTTTAAAATGGAGTTATATATTTCTAAACCTACTTATCTACATATTAGTAATTTTAATTGATATTTTTCTTTTTATAACAGACAGATCTGTTTATTTTTCACTTTGTCTCTACCACTTTTATAAACAATCAAATTTACAATAAAAGAATCTTGGTTCATTACTCGGTATGGTTTTATTTTTAGAGCAAATATGTTTTTGGTCATTTAATGCCAACATGTTTTGCTTTTTTTTAGCCAATATGTTCTTTGAATAGTGATAGTTGCACTATTTGTTTCATCCATAGCTGGAAGGAAAAATTAAGTTATTCATACAAGGATTTTAATCCTAACATTGGTTTAAAGAGACATACATAAATTTGAACTTGTGTATTAGGATTCCAAAGACTATGCAGCACCTACTGCCAACCAATAGACTTCCCTCATAAAAACTGCAAAAAGTTCATTGGTTATTTTTGTTTAATGGTTATATTTTTTCTTATTCAATAAAAAAAATCTTAGATAAACATTTTTTTGCAACATGGCCTTTGAATAACATTAGTGACTTGTACTATTTATTCAACCCATGGCAAAAAATAAAAGCTTCCACACCTTTCCCAAGGGTTTGAGTCCAGATGTGAACATAATAGAATTACTATGATTTGAACTTGCATGTTAGGATTACAAGGTTCAATTACTTATTCACTGCTTTACAAGACTTACCCTACTTATTTTAAAAGCTAAAAAAATGTGATAGGTAATGTAATTAGAAATTTAAGAATGATTAATAAAATTTATGTTTGCTATCAGATTTTCCTTTCATACAGAATGTTAACACAGTGACTATGAAGCAGACAAGGAAAAGATTAGAAATAGTGGCTTTAACCAGTTTAAAAAGAAGGAAAAAAAATGTCAGGTTAATTGAATTCCATCCATCAGTTTATTCCTATTATCTTCACTAATGAAATGTTTGTTGAAAGTAGGAAGAGGGAAGATAGTTAATTGGTTCATCCATCTTTCTGTCATGATTTTGTTAAAATTCTTTTTCAAGACTGGAATAAATCCTAATTTGGTTGGATTCTCATACGGAGGGAAACCAAAAAAAAAAGTCTAATTCTTGTAAGGACGAATATCCTTATAAGATTTAAACTTGTCGGTCAAATGAAAAAAAAAAAAAAGATGCAAAAAAATACTGACAGTCAAGAGAGAGAGTGTAGTTGCAGTTGCTTTTACTGGCAACAGCTTTAGTTACTTTACAACTGAAAACTATGCTTTCTCTTTCTTATTTTCTAGTTCTTATATCTTCTTGCACAAAAGCTCATAAACCTTTTGTTAAGCATGCTAGATGTTTATGTTAGTCTTCAATAAACACAGTTACAACAACACATCATTAGATTTTAGGAAGGACAGAAACCATCCTAAGCTATCCATGACATTTATATTGTGAATGAATCTTGTTTTATCAATTTCAGAAGACTACAAATTTATTGTTACTTTTCAATCATGAACTAAGATATGCTTTGATAGATGGATTTTGAATACCAGAAAAATCAGAAAAGTGAATAAAATGTACCAATGCAATAAAAGAAAGTTCTTTAACTGAAAACTAGAAAACAAATATATAAACTCAATTTTATCAATATATAAAAGTGAACATCTGCTACTTTGGTAGTTTTTGGTCTAGAGACTTGAAATTTAATATATGGCATATTCAGACCAATGAAAAAACTTTGTTAGGTTTCAGATTGAAAAAAGTAGCTGCTAAGGGGCTGGATCACTGCAGTCTTAGCATGTAGGTTATTGGGCTGTTAATATAACTCCAATTTACTAAAATACCTTTCAAATTAAAAAACAAAATACTGTAGTTTTCATAGAAAGAAAATCTTGTTTCATAAGCCATTTTCTTTGATAAATTAATCATTAGGATCTTAATTTACAACATTAACAGACCCAAGTGAATATCTCAGTAGCAGTAGCAATAGTAATTCAACTATATGGTAGTATCATTAATAACAGCAATTGTAATAGTCAGGTCTCTAGAGTGTAAAATGTTGTAAAGTGATAATCTACTAAATCTGGCCTCATTAAACAAAGTGAATTATGTAGTCTCTGTTCGAAGATTGGTTAATTTAAATTCTCCATCAGTATATGATTAACCAATTCCATCTTCAGGATTCTACCTAAATAGCTGTTTGACCAAAAACACTTCAACAGAAAACAAATTTGGAATTACAAGAAACTAAGATCAAAATGAGAACAAGATGAGTATCAAAGCACAGCCAGGCAATACTTCTAGTAGAAAATAAAAATTGTAAAAATTTAAGAGAATCAAACCAATTACATAAAAACTGCTTATATTCTTTGGAATTATAATTTCAAAAGATATAATTTTCTATTTAAAAATAAAAAGTTGCAACAATTAATTTTGAACAATAAATACATTATGCATAAATGATAAGAAACTAATATTATTTTTTTAATTAAAAAGTCATAGAATTTAAAAGATTTTTTTAAAAGAAACAATGGAAAAGGCTTTAACATACTAAATAAAAGAAAATAGAAAGAAACTATGTCAATGGTTTCTGAATTATCCTTATAGAAATCTTAAAGTTGAAATGCATTCATAAAACAGAAATATACATCTTAATTGGATCTCAGGTGCTGAGAAAGAACACAATAGTTTATTCAATTTTTTTAAAACCTAGCCAAGTATATGTGTTGATTATGTTAGCTAAATGGTACTTCAAAAATTGCCTTAAGAAACCATCTTTTCTCTTTCTACTCACATCACTTCTAATTTTCTGAGTTGGTTGAGGTAAGAGAATAGCTTTTTAAGGGTTGGTGGGGGAGCAAAATCAGAAAAGTTCTATCAATTTGGAATTGAATAATGTTTTGGCCAGATTTCAATTTTAGTTTAAAAAAATAATAGTAGCACCAAAATGATTTCCCTTTTTGTTTTTTTTTTATCATTTTATGCTTTTTATTATTATTAAAATGCAATGGAAAACAATTTGGTTTTAAGTCATAAAAGTTTTTCTTTGGTAAAAAACTTTATGAGTTATTTTTTGAAGAAATTCGAATTATTTTCACAGTTTGAATCCAAAAAATAGCAAAAAAAAATCCAATAAAGCAAAAAAAAGAAAAATCACAAAAATGATAGAAATTTTATGTTCATTTTTTATATATTTTTGCAAAAATATATTGGGAAATTAATAAACAACAAGAAACCCATAGAATATTACGTATAAGTTTCTTTATTGATCTTTATTGTCGTTTAATGCCAGAACCAAGTTCTTCAAAGAATGGTAGTTGTATTTTTAAGGATTTATTTTTATATTATTTTTATTTATTTATTTATTTATTTTGGTGGGGGGAGGGGGTTATGTCATTGAATCTCAACTTTTCTACTCATGTTATACCAGAAGCCATTTTTCTAAAAAAAAAAAAGAAAAAAGAAAAACACTTTTCTATTGTGTAAACTAATTATGAGAAGAAAAGTAATTATGTTACCATAAAGAACTAAGATTTGCTGCTTGCAGACATTGCACTCATTTAATATCATTTGGAACCATGTATCTGAACCAATAATGCTTATATGAAATTAATTGGTAGAGGAATGTTAATCATATCATTTAAGTCATAGCATAAAGTATAAATATGAATTTTCAATAAAGTTCATTCCATAAGGACTTCAAAATGGCTGAGCTAATCTAAATCATAGCAAAAAAGTCTTGTCATACCATGTTCAATTGTATGAATCCAAAAGGGAATAATGTGACAGAAACTTTAACCTAAGAGAAAAAGTTCTCAGTTTAAAAAAAAAAATAGCCTCAACAATTCAAGAATATCAGCTTTTCTTTGTAATTTAATACCAGAACCCTTTTTCATAAATATCTTTTTCAAATTAAGAACTATTTTTTTTATTAACTTTTTTTTTTAAATAAAAGCAATTGTTATTCTGCTAAAAAATTTAGGTTTCTTCAATTAAAAGAAAATCAACTTTTAATCTCATTTCATTCAAGAAAACATTTTAAAAACAAATTAAAATTAAGCCAACAACCTTTTAACAAACTCTTTAAGAATCTAAACTTGTTAGTGATTATTCATCGAAGAAAATCTATTATTAAAAATATACTTAAATATATATAAACTTATATATGAATGAAACTTTATCAGTGTGTGAGTTCATTCTGTAAGGACTTGAAATGGCTGGGTCAATTTTCTTGAAAATTTACAATTGTACTTTATGATTATGGGAGTGTTTTTAGATACGTGTTTTTTTTGGGCCATACTAAAATTTTCTGTGATACACAGGCAACATTGGGCTATGCTACTAGTATATGCTAAATTGGACTTATGCGAAATAAAAACAAAAAGGAAGTTATTTTAAGTAATGAATCTAATATTCACAAGGTTTCTAATAAAGATAAACATCTTCAGAAAAAAATATTAGGCATTAAATATGCAATTTTTTCAATACACAAGATACTTCTACACTACAGCAGTAAAGGCACATATTCAGAAATATAATACAGAATTCTAAATAAAAAGTGGGTCTATTAAATAAATTTATTGATTAATGTACAGGCTAATAATATTCTATAGAAAAGTAATAATGCCATTGTTCAAAATGGCATTTTTTTTGTTTTTTTTAGAGAAGTATGGCTATTTTTATGTTCAGGGTATAAAGATAAAAAAAATCTTCACAATAATATTACAAACAGCTAAGATTATTAGATTTGATTTATTTTTATTAATGTATTCATTCTAAATCATTAATTCTGAGACAAAGTGACTTTATAAACAATTCTACAGCAGTACTGAAATAACCTTTTCACCAAATTTAACTGTATCTTATCTCGTCTGTAGCTGATTAAACTTAGAATGATCCATAATTAGTTGATTGAATTCCAAAACCTGACTTCTTAACAAACAGAATCATTTCTGTTCAAATGCTGAATTATTGAAATTTATTACAAGTTGGTCATATTAAATAACACTACTAGTTCTGTTTATCATTAAGACCTTATAATAGGAAGTGTTTCAGCTGGGACAACAAAAGTGTTTAGGAGCCAAGTGTACAATGAAAAGGCCATGACTGTATTGAAACATATAGATATTCTAGATGTATTGCCCGGCTTTGCTCAGGCACCAGGAACTTGCCACTAAGGTGAAACTTTTTAACAGATCCATCCATATGAAGAAATCTAATAGTTTGGATTTTAGACTACATAAGAAAAACTAAGACAATTCCAGTAAAAAAATGATTTTGGTGACAGGTATACATTATCTATATAACATTGCTATCATCCTTTATAGAAAAAAATATAAACCTAAACTGTTCTATTTTATTATTGTGGATACCTTGTGGAGTAGAGATATCAAAACCAGACAGTGTTGCAATAGTGAATCAAGTAGTAGCAAAAACACATGTAACAATGGTCACATTGCAGCAGGCTGTAGCATTAAGGAAACTTGTCTGTATAGAAGTGAGAGTGTTCATTATTATAAGGGTAGCTAAGTCCACCATAACATTTATAGGTTCTCTTACAGTATGCATTCTACTTTATTTACTCGTAATCACTACGAGTATGATAACTATCAAACCCAAATGAAAAGGCCAGTATATGGAGGAGGAGGAATGGTAGGAGAGACGGTTTTCTTATAAAAATCCTTTGAATTCTTCAAAATACTCTTGCCATGGAGCAATTACTTGTTACTTGCCACTCACTGCTTAAATTAGATTTATCTATATAACCTTTACTCTATTATCAGAACCATTGGAATTAGTCACAAAAGGGGATTTTCTAATTAATCCATGGAGCTTTACGCTCCCATCTTCCTCGTTTAAAATTATTTTTCTACAATACCCAAACATTACTTTTATATTGATTGAGAATAAGATATATCTAAAGTGAAATGAGTTTGCTACTATCAACTAAGATAACATGCCAAAATAAAAGCACAATTTTGAGATCACATACCAAAACAAAAGCAATATATATTTTAAATACTATAAATTTGTTGAAGCTTTTACACAAAGAAGATGCTTCAAAACTGAACATCAATAAGTGCAAGATATAAAGTCCAAAGTGCTGCCAGTGTGTCTCAAATCCATAAAAAAAATGCAATTTCTAGCATGTATGTTGAATTAGAGAGAGAGGGGAGGAGAGAGAGAGAGTGTAATGAGAAAATGTCAGGAGAGACAATAAGTATGATTTAATCAAGCTACTTCATAGTGAAGTACATATAGTCTACCAAAATGTATGACTAACTCATTCTAGGTTTGAGTGCAGTGGTGTTTATTTTGGGACCAACCTGATCAGGTTTGCCAATAAATGGACACAAAGAACAACGTTATACTCTAAAGTTTTTTGTTAAACTTAAGAAAACCAAACAAAAAGTTGATGGGATGTTATAGGAGGACTATGGGGATTAACAAATGAGTCAAGCAAGTTCCTATCGGTGGTTTAACAAATTTTCCAAAGGAAAAGGAACAGGTTGAGGATGAACCCAGATCTGACATGTCTTGCGAGGCCTGGCAAAAAACTGACAGTCATCAAAGACCATTAACTCTATGTTGACACTGATCAACTACTCATGCTCTATCATTGATATTGAACAATTTCAACAATAAATATAGGCAACATAAACAGCCTGTAATATAAATACAAAATAATCTCTAAACTAAATCACTGTCGGTCTTAAGAATATGAAAATTCATAGACTTGTATTAATTATCAATCTATAACTAAGAAAAGCAAAAAAAAAAAAAGAAAAAGAAAAAAAATGAAAGCTTCCATTAATTAATCTCCAACCAGGTTTTCCCTGTAAAAATGTTTTTCTATGATTTATCATCATCTTGTCATTTTGAAAAGAAAAAAAATAATTAATCACTATTTATTCAACCAATTGTCAAGAGGTGAACAATAAATGGCATTGTAAGAGGAATGCCTTCACAAATACATCTTTATCAATGTGTAGATTTAATTAGAATGATGTAAAAAAAAATATTGAATCAAAATAATAATCTAAAAACTCTAAATAAACATTGTACACAATACTCAAGTGGTCCCAATTAAAATTGCTTTCCTGTCTATGAAATATATTTGGTTTTAAAAGATCTATATCAACAAAATCTAATTTTTTAGAAAGCAAACTCAAATTTATGGAATGCCAGGAGTTTTTTTCCGGCTTTGCTTGGCACCAAGAACTGGCCATTTAGGTAATAAAGTAAGCCTATTATCTAGGAAGGCAGTCAAATGCATTTTTTATACTAAATTCCTTTTTAATACTTTTCTCAAAAGTAGTAAAGTAGCCTATTATATAGAAAGATAATACCGTAGATATGCAAATTTTAGAGGTCTGAATTATTTTTTTAAGTACCTATTGTAGTTTGTTTTTATGAAAAACTCTATGTATAAAGAGGAACTTTTAGAAATAATTATCATGGTTTTATTTTCTAAAGAACTACAGGATGTAGAGTCTTATACAAACATGACAATCTAATTCTTATAAGTAAATAGATAAATTGGATTAGAAAAATAAAATTAATTCAACATTTTAGATAAATTTCTCTTAAAACTATATATTAATAATTCTCATTTGAATATTTACACTAATGCATATAAGTCTAGAAGGATCATTCCATAATGATTTTATGTCCAACCCCATCAAAAAATTTAAAAAATTGCAATAAATTGTGGCAAAACTTTGTGTTTTTTTTTTGTTTTTTGGGTTTTTTACCATCTTTTTTTTTATTGTAGAATTTTAATCCAATAGTTTTTTTTCCTAAAATATTTTAAGAATTTTCTGGGTATTTTTTTTTTTTCTTAAAAGATCTGGAAAAAATTCCTGGGTTTCTTATGGACATTTTCTCTTTTGATTAAAAATTCATGATAACAAAAGAGAAAAAAAAATTCTAATAAAACAAAAGAATTAGCAAGAATTAACTAAAACAAAAATACACAGAAAATACAATAAAAAGTATTATGTACACATTTATATCAACATAATCCTGTAGAGACACACACACACAATAACAATGACACAGATATCACTAAACACATATATACACTCTCAATGAAATACAATATGTAAATAAACAAATAATCATTTATGAAGTTCCAAGACACTCACACATATAAACACACAAAGGCAGATCTCTGTCATAATGCTAGATATGTTTTTACAGCATATCAAGCTTTTGGCTATTCTATGAAGAGAACAATTCTTTGCAAAGAATGGCTTCCTTTTTTTATTAAGCTGTTCAAAAAACAAGAGTTTTGTAGTTTCAAAAAATACCTGAATCATATAAGAACATTTATACCTGTCACAGAAAATAGGAATTATCAACCAATGAATAAAGAATTAAATATATACACCAATTTGTTCTTTGACATAATAGTATATATACTTGGTGAGCAGCACCAACCAAGTTTGGCACAAAGCCATTTTTAAGGTGAATGCAATGGTTTTGACTGGGATTTGAGCTTGTGTACTACGATTCCAGAGCCCAAGCTTTTACCAATGTTCCACCTTTGCTGCTCTTAATAATAATAATAATAATATGAAATAGATATAATATAAATTGAAAAACTTAAATTGTGACATCATAAAGAACATTTCGCAATCCTGACATCGTAAAGGACATTTCGCAACCGTGTCATCGTAAAGGACATTTCGCAACCGTGTCATCGTAAAGAACATTTCGCAATCCTGACATCGTAAAGGACATTTCGCAACCGTGACATCGTAAAGGACATTTCGCAACCGTGACATCGTAAAGGACATTTTGCAATCGTGACATCGTAAAGGAGATTTCAGAATCTTGACATCATAAAGGACATTTTGAAATCGTGCCATTGTAAAGGACATTTCGCAATCGTGACATCGTAAATGACATTTTGCAACCGTGACATCGTAAATGACATTTTGCAACCGTGGCATCATAAAGGAGATTTCAGAATCTTGACATCATAAAGGACATTTTGTAATCGTAACATCATAAAGGAGATTTCGCAAATTTAACATCATGACATTTTACGCTCTTGAAATCATATTGTATATTTCTTACTTTAGACTTCATACAGAATTTTCATAACCCAAATTTAAAAATCAAGGCTAATAATAAATAAGAGAACATGAGTTTGACGCATTACTAAACTGAAAATACGATTATTACGACTTACAAAGAGAAAACGTCATAAGAAGGCATTTCATTTTATAAGAAAAATTATTTTTTTTATGAAAAGAATTAAATAAGTTTTCACAGTGAAAAAAATCATTGTACAAAAAACAACCGAATTGAATCATATAAAAACATTGTATATGTGTATACATGAAAGTTATATATGTATGTGTGTAAGCTATACATTTTTGAAAATATAAGACAAAAAGTCGATGCCTAAACCAAAAACATTTTCTCTTTTCCATTTTTCCATATATGTGTGTGTATGTGTGTGTGTGTGTTTAAGAGAAAATGTGAGGGAATGACATAGAGATGCAAACAAACACACACACACAGATGAATATAAATTCTGGTGATAATCTTTCAAATTCAACCAAAACATATGAAATAATCCTGTCCTCAGTAAAAAAAAAAAAAAACAGTGAGAAAAAAATGATGACAGGTTCATTATTTAAAGCCAAAATAAATAGAAAATATTGTCTTAGCAAATTCTAAAATTTGTAAGAAAAAAAATAAATAAATAAAATAAAACAAAAAAGAATTTACAGAAAATAAATCTTTTCAAATTTAAGAAAAATGTCAAAGAATATTTTCACATTACATTTAAAAAATTCTACTAAATTTTTTCATTATCAACAAATATATTGGTGTGTATGTCTTTATATATATATATATATATATATTAAAATGCAGCAAGAAGAGTCCTATCTCATGAAACTTGCAGTATGTATTTAAGTGTTCAGCTCAAATTTTACATTCATTTTTACAAGTCTAATCAAGAACCTCTTTTTTTTTCCACTCCAAGATTATATTTAATCACAAAGCCGTATGTTAATGAGAAGACTAATTTTCAAAAAAATATCTTGTCCATAAACATAATGGACTGAAATGATCTTGGGCAAATACACTGTTAACAGAGAATTTATAGAATGGTGGAATGTTTGAAGTCTAATACCTTGTTATAAACCAGCTTCATCTAAAATGATCATCTCACAGCTGCCTGTTTTATGTCTTCAACATTAATAGTAAAAGGTTTAAGCTATCATAAACAGAATTCATAAATCATTTTTGACTTTAGTACAATGGGGTTTATCAACCAATTTACTTACTCAATACTGAGCAAGCATCAAGACATTAAAAAAACCAACACATCTCAACAGTCACATAAAATTTGAATTTAAAAAGGTTATAAGATATGAGGTTGACAATAGGATAGGAACCTTATTTTTTTTTCAATAAATGTTTATAAAAATTACATTCTCTTATAGTATGATACTAATGCATTGAAAAAATTAGAATAAGGAAAAGGTTGCAATTGTTCAAACTGCATTTTGCTTAGGTATTGTTGATGTGCAAAAAGCATTGCAAGAAACACCACACAATACACAAATTATAAGCAAAAATATTTTATACAAAGCAAAAAATGATTAAATAAATCAATTTTTAATTTACTAAAATATATATGAATATTTTAACGATTAAGAAATAATTTCCAAATGATCGCATCATGATTAGAGTCAATTTAAACCAAATTAACTGCATTAAAAGTTATTGCATTTTTCTACAAAACTGATCCATTTTATTAAAAAAAAATTTTTTAAATATTCAAGCCTTATAAAACAATTTCGAAAATATTTTTTGTTTTTCTTGTAAACAAAATATTTTGGGAATGATTGTTATTTAAAAGAAGTGTTCACAGTTTGTTTAAATGAATAAATAAAAAAAGGTACCTTAGATATCAATTGAGAATTGATTCATTATTCATCATTATTTGTTAAATAAACAGTAGAAATAATATTTAATTTATGCCTAGGAAAGCAACAAACCATCCTTGAGGATACAAGGCTAAAAATAAATGTAGCAGATCATGTGGAATTTGAACTCTTATATTACAATTGAAATGTTTAAGCCCTGACAACCATTTAAACCTCTTTCAATATTTTCCCCTCAACAAACCTGATCAAGTAAGCATCTATAAAATAATAAGCAAAATACCAGTATCCATATATTACTACACACTGATGCATGAGCATATGAATATACACATAAACAAATTAAACAGAAAATAACAAAAATCACAAACAATAATCCAAGTTAAAAACTAAAGCCAATTTTCTGCCAGTTACAGAATTCCAAAACTTCCAATAGTAAATTGAATGCAAAATTATTTCTACCCTAACCCAGTAAAACCCTCACCCTCATTATTTTTACAGACTTCAAGTCTAGAAAGTCTTCCATGACAAAAAAAAATGATAGAAATAACAAAAATGGAAGAGAAAAAGAAAATCCATTAAGTTAAAAATTAGAAAATCCTATATTCACTGAATAAAACACTTGCAATCAAAACTGTTTGCTTAAAAATAACCTCTTTTCGATTTCCATCATTTTTATACATTTGCATTTATCATAGCCAACATTATTAGCATACAAATTTTTTTAACCGAAATAACACATATACATATTTTTTTGTTTTGTTCTTAAAATTTTAAATCTAAATGTTGAAATTTAAAGCAATTAAGTATGCATACAATATGCATCATGAGGAAAGGTTTACAGTGTAAAAGTAGCAGACTCCAAATGGTGGTTTTTAAATATGAAAAAGAGTAGAAAGATTGTAAGCTAGCAACATCATGCCAGGGTTCAGTCTCTGGTTAAAATTTCTGATTAAATTCAGAAATAAACTTAAAATTTGTCTTTATCCAAATTTATACCTAAATGTAAGCACAAGAATAAGTTTCTACTTAGTCACAAAAAATAATTGACACAAATGATTGATAAAGCAAATAAAAGTCTAAATAATTAAATAAAAAAAATTAAAATGAGAACAATAAATGCTATAAACTATGATAACAATAATAATAAAATACAAGTTATAAAAACCTTTTGATAAAATGATAACATGTAAACCATATATAGATAAATAATCCTAACACCTATAGGACCCATGAAGCAATTCCCAATAGATTTAGTCTGATGATCTCAAAGGCGATAGCCATTATGCTGATAAACTACTCATGCTCTATCATTAATATTGAGAACTTTAACTATATTACAGGCAACATTTTTTCTCTTGATTATATATATCTATATATATATATATATATATATATATAAACACGACAATAAAAGTGAGAATTAAGTCAAATAAATTATATTAAGCTTGACTTTAGAATCCTGAAACCTACCTGTCCAACCCCTCTCAATCTAGAAGCAATACAGGTCATATGCATGATGATAGCAGAGCCATGACCAATTAAAGCATCATCCACAGTGACTGATACTGTCACCTTTCCCCTTTCTTCGTAGGAAATTAAATATGGTCAATACCCAGGCACAAGGGAGAGCTGGCCGTATATATATATATATATATATATACACAAAATTTAAACAGAACTAATCAACAAATACAAATTGTTTAACTGTACACACATGTGAATGTGTATAATTTTATAGAATGTTTATGTAATATAAGCAATTTTTGCAGCTTTCTAAAATCTATTTTTAAAAAGTTCAGTAATAATAAAATTTCTAGTACTTAAGTAATGTACTTCCAAACTTGAAACATTTATGCGTGTTGTGTATTAACAACGATTGACTTCTTTTTTCATGGTGAAAATTTACTGCTATTTTCATAAAAATCATGAATTCTGTTGATTTGAAAATTGACTCAAATTTCATTTAAATAAATAAATAGAATATATGTATAAATAAGTGAGGTTAAAGATTACGTATGCTCCTCACACTAGCCCCTCTCCACCCCACAAGCCTTGAATAGACTGAAAAACACTTCCTCAAATACTAAGTGTAATGTGTTTCTGAATACATAGCAGGAGAAAGAATTTGTGAAAAAACAAATTAACCAACACAAGCCTGAATTTTATCATAGAATATAATCAAATCTAATGTTGCACTAGGACTGCGCCTAGCTTTAAATTCAGCCCTATTCTTGGAGTTTGCATGCAATACTTTACATTATTAACAGTGGATTTTTTTTTAAATGCTGACATTATTTTCTATTTTAAAGAATGTAATTTTCTATTAACCATAGTTTATTTCCAACTGCAGAATAAGTTAAGAAAGGAAAAAAATTCTTATTTATTTTCTGCACATTAAAGAAAGCAGAAGTCTATAAATAGTCACTCATACATTTACAAACTGATACAAGAAAATTGTTTCTCCCAAAACTGAAATTAGAGATCACCCCAACAAAATTCTCATCCATCAATTATTTTTGTTTATTATCAGTGATCAAATCCTAAAGATTTAGTTTCTATGGGAACACCGAGATAAATCATTGAGAAAGAAAGATGGAAAAATAAAGAAAACAAAATTAGAATAATTTTTTTTTGTTTTGCTTTCCCTCCATGAAAAAATTGATATGTCCCTCATTTATTTTTCATTTGGCCAACCTTCCTATTTTCAAATCAATTACATCTTACGATTCACACGGAATAAATAAATCTGAAGAAAATTGGAAAACACCATCTTTTGCACAAATTCTGCAATGATATATATTTATATATTTACTAATGGTCAAGATAAAATTAATTAGAATTTGAATCATTTGTCTAGTTAAAGTGAGGGGGGAATGTTCACTCCAGTTGACAGCAAAAGAGGGGCTAAATACACTGTCATCTCAAAAAAAATATTCTACCAGGCTAAGATATGGAAATAGTCTGAAAATAGAATTTATTTATCACATATTACTATGTAATTTCATGTTGCAATAAGAGGGCTTAAGTCTAAAGAAAAATCGACTTTTATAAGATTTTGTCTTGGGTTTTTCTTAATCTTACATTTGGTAAGCAACAGGTTTGCTGAGTTGCCTCACAACTTCAATAATTGAAGTGCATCAAGCTTATAATAGGGAGTGTTGTCCAAACAGTATATTAATGGGGGTTTTATAGGTTTCACAACGTCGAGCCTGGTCAGAAGTTGATGGGTGACCATTTAGTAATACCAGGTACTGTATCTTGTGCCGGGCAGGAAAATACTTATGTTAGTATCTGGGGGAGCAATCAAAACCCACTGGGTGGATGCACTTTAATTCTTTGCGAAGACAGGCATCTAGAAGAAGGAAAACTCTAAAGTACTAACCTCCACTGCCTTGTGGATTACCTGAGCTCAGGGATGGCTAAGGGAGTAAACCCTAAAAGAGAATCTGGAGTTGGAGTCCCAGCCAACCTGGTGCCGAACATACTGCTCTGCTTTCCACCAGCAAGGCCGAGAGGGGGGTACTGACAAATGGACAGAATCAGAGACCCCCCAAAAACTTTGCACAGGCCTTGGGCCCTCTAAGAGGCCACTTCACTGCCTCTATTCCAGAGGCAGAAGCAACACAGGGAACATTTCCATCGTCCCTAAAGATGGACGGATGTCATTATAGGTTTCACAATCTATTTCAGAAATGTTTGGGCCATTCAGCATACAGTGATGTGGGGCCACTAAGGTGACATTTGAGCAGACAGCTCCAAACAACACTTACTCTAGCTATGCCACTGATTTGAAAATAAAAGAAAAAATATTCTTATTAACTAATTAAGATAATACTGAAAATGTAGAAAGTTACTATATCGACTCAATCTCTATTTTAAAAGATCAATTTGATACAGAAAGGCAACATTTTAGCAGATATAATAAACAGTTTTTTTCCCATTTGAACAGTAAAAAATAAATCTGTTATAAATATAGGATTATATTTGTTCATTAAGTTTGTTTTATAGCATATAAACCTTTTCAGTCATTTAATACCAAGATCTTTCATGTTTAATAAATATTTTTTTGTTAACAGTTTTTTTAAATAATATCTTGCGCTGCTTCATCCAAAGTTTAAAAAAATTGAACATCTTCAGATTTTAGGTGAGCATGATCTGAAAGTGAGGGTTTCCATCCCATCCAAAGGCAGTAATTATTAAGAATACATATTATGGGATTACATGTGTAATATTATTCATTATCTTACTTTGGCTTTCTTAATATTTAATAAAAGAAGATTTTTTTCAAATCTGTTTATACAGCTAAGAAAATTAGGAAAACAGTTTTCTCAGGAATCTTTGTCCAGAAGTGAGTGCAACAAAATGAGAATTAACAAGAAAATATGCCTGGTAGTGTATCTTGTTTATAGAATTGAATATCGCTAACACAAACCATTGCTTTAACTGGAATATTCAAGAAATGGGTTTAGTATAATTGATAATAATATTGGACAAATCCTGATAAAAGAAGGGACCAAAGTATGAAGATCTCATGATGAGGTAAGGTTAATTTGGGGCAAGATGAAAGGACTCCCCTCAAAAAATAATGAAAGAGCCCCAAATGCAAGAGCTGTATTGCTGTTTGAGGAAACAAAAACTAATTACAAACAGACTTTTTTAATATTTTGTCATGCACACCATCATCCAAGCAATATCACCTTAAGAGAGCAGTAGAAGGCCCATGCTATACTCAGGTTTATGTTACATTGAGGAGTATTTTAAGTCCAACATACACATGCTCATTGACATGGGTGTGACGAAAAGAGAATTTTGTTTCACGCTTTATTACAATTATAATAATAACGTTGGTGATGGTTAAAATGATTTTTTTAAAGAGTTTTGCTGTCTATTTATAAAATCGGTAAAGAGCGACTTAGTTAACCTGTTATGACTAAGATACTTTAATATTCATGGTAAACATACAAAATTTGGCGCTTTTACAGAACAAGGAAACGGAGAAATACTTTTTTTTCATGAGGATTTGCATCAGTTGTAAGACAGCAATTTGATTCGCTAGGGTTTAGGCCTTGGGTTTAGGTTAACACAATTAAGTTCATTTTATTAATCAATCAAATTGCTGTCTTAAAACTGGTGATGTCTTATAACCGGTCCCAACCCAAAAAAATATTTCGGACAATTTCTCCATTTGCTTGTTCTGCAAAAGGGCCCAAAATTTTAGGTCGTTTTTCAGTACTTTTCAGGTCCACTAAGCATCTATATTTCTTATGTAAATCAATTTTGTATTCTGAAGGTCCATGACAAAAAACAAAACTAAGAAAGATTGCTTTCTGTTATAAACAAAAAAGTGACGTATTGCTAAAAAAAGAGTTTGTCATAATATTACGAAACAAATAATGTTCTAAAAATTAAATAAAAGAATGAAATTTATTGCAGTGGCATCACTCTGTTTTTCTATCCAAGCTTGCACACATTCCAACATCTAAATGGCAGCTTGGCACATTTGCTTACATTCTAATAGTTCTTTGGGATCAAAATGAAGAAAATTTTTAATAAATCATTCTTAGAAAAAAAAATTAACTGAGGAAAAGAAGAAGAACAAGTATTAAGAAGTTAGTGATAAATCAAAGAAAAATAAATGTTCGAACCTTGGGAGAGTATTTTCACTTGAATGGATTAATTTCCTTTTTTGGTTTCTCTTATATATATATAAATATATATATATATATATATATATATAAATATTTATATATATATCAAGAGGTCCTTTTATAAGATAAAAAGAATTACATTTGGGATTTTGTTCTTATGAAGTTTCTTTTTTTTTTCTTTTTAAAAAGTTTCGTTTTATTTTTAAACTTAAAATTTTCATAAAATTTTTCTTTTTTATGTTGGAGAGAGATTGAAAAAAAACTTTTAAAAAGTTTTAATCCAAGTGAAATGCAGATACAATTCATCATCAAATAAGAGTGAACAATTGCAGCAAAATTTAAGTTGAAGTGCGACATGTTTATGATTACCATGAGACTAAAGAAATTTTAGTTTGAAGTCTCTTATAATTTCATAAAAATACCACCAACAACAACAACATCATAATATTAATGGTTTAGGCAATAAAAAATTTTGAAAAATTACTAAAATAACCTAAAAAGTTCATTTATAATATATTATTCTATAAAAGAGAACATCATTCCTTAAATAAATTTGGTTCAACAATTTAGAAATTGATTTTGGAAAACAAAATCAACTAAATTTTTAAAAAATTTAATCCTTGGTATTTTTATATGTATATATATATATATATATATATATATATATATATATATATATCATAAGTGCAACTCTAAATTCAAACCCAAGATCTAAAGGATCAGATAAAAAGGATGACAAATGAATATGAGTAGACAATACACAAATAATAAAAACCGAAACAAACAAATGAAAACACCAGACAAAGAATTAGGAAGAATTGAAAGGATCCACAGTAGAATACTCAAGGAAAATACATCTATTGAGTTTAATTCATTTTGTTTGAATTATATATATA
>JAUZSX010302191.1:0-47250 GCA_034780655.1 Idiosepius hallami | reverse complement strand
TATAAGGTAAAATAAGTTGTCTATCTTAAAATAAAAACAGACAAAACAGTAAACTTCAATATATTTATTCTTTTAGTTTTTCAAAATGTCAAAAAGTTTTATCTAGTTAACTGTACAATAAAATGGCTCAAATCCTCAACTTACCCATGTGGGTAGTTTTAACAGTCAAAACAGCCACCAGAATATAAACTAGATCACATGGTCTAGATCTTAATTTTTTATGTCAGGTAGATTTTCTCTGTGGTAGATTTAACAAAAACTGTGATCCTTAAACTTTATAAAGCAGACTGAAGCTTAGATTAAAGAAATATCACTTGATACAGTGATATAAAACTCTTATGCTTAATTTTACAAAAAGACTTTGCAATGCCACCATCATAATCGTAATAAATACCCTTGATACTACTATCATCATCAACATCATTTTGTTGAGCTTTTCTTTGGCAACTATGTCTCAATCACATACTATTTAAAGGGCAGTGAGGGTGGAACATTTGTAAAAGCTTGGACTCTGGAAATGTATGATGCGAGTTCAAATCCCAGTAAAAACCATTACATTACCCTTCAGCTGCCTTGGGCAGATTGGGCTCAATAAACCAGGAGAGTAACTCTTCTAGGTGAAGGGCAACACTGAATGCAAAAAGCCCAAGTTTATAGAGCATGTGAAAATGGTGTTGTGCTTAACTTGGGTTGGTGCACAACCAAGTAAATATAATATCCTATTTAATGTCTCACATTAAACCAATATTGGACATTTGCCAATATTTGTCTGTTTCATAAGCCAAGGTTATACCAATCCTTTTCTCTGTATCTTTTCTCTTTTAACCCTTATACCCTGTATCAAGTTTTCCTTTTGTGGTCCCAATTTGGGTCCACCTCAGATATTTAACTGGGTTGACCTGGTAGTTTCAAAATCTTATTATTTTATTAATATTTTTATGGCAGCAATGATAAAAGTTTGGACTATGGAATCGTATTGCGTGAGTTCAAATCCTAGTCAAAACCATTGCATTCACCTTTAGCTGCCTTGGGCACATGGGGATCGTTAACTCAAGAGACAACACTGATTTCAAAAGCCCAAAAAAGGTCCTCCAGTTTGGAGGTTGAGCATAGAGCTAGCGACTCTCTCTCATAAAACAAGTTTACTACAGAAACAGCAAATACAAATTTGCTGCCCAAAGCACCACTGGGTGTAAAGGTTGATGAATTTTTGTAGCAGATGGAATTTAATAACTTGTTGATAATAGAATAAATACACTCAATGAGTTAACAGATCTCATTTAGTCAGGTTTTTGTAATTCTTGTGTTATCCTTACATCTAGATGAGTTGTTCCCCCAAGTTAATGAGCCTCAATGCTGAGGCAGCTAAAAGTGAATGGAATGGTTTTGACCAGGATTTGAACTTGTATAATACGATCCCACAGTTTAAGCTTTTACAAATGATTCACATTCGCTGCCGTTGCATATGTATATATACTGATCAAACATTCAACTTACCTAGTAATGACAAAGCTAGTCCTTACATTAGCAACCAAATCACGACAACCTGTAACTTTGCAGGGTTCAGCTAATCGTCCATTTTGAGTGATGGTGTCAATGCTACAATTGGCAGCCAAAACAGAATCTTGGCGACTTCTTCCTATAATACTAGGAATATCATCCCCTGGGCATCTCAATTGAATTACATCTCCAAAGTGAACCAAACCATCATTCGTTACTGTAAGATAAACCTTAAAACAAAGAAAATGAAGAAAAAAGAAGAATTTCAATCTTAATGAATCAAAAACAGTTCTAAAAACCTTTCCGGCAGCAGAATTTTTTCTATTGTATTATTATACTTGTATTATTAATAAATTATATTATTGTATTATTTATGCTTCATATTTAAGATTTTAACCCAAAAAGGGAAATCAGAATATAAACATAGTTTCTTGAAGAAAGATTACATAAATTGAAGAACACAAAATAATCATAATTTGCTTTTTTTTATATACTAAGTTTGAATCAAATAATAACCTTCTGCTAGAACTAATTCTATTTAAATATTTTTGTCTTTTTCAATAGAAATTCCACTAACCAATACTAAAAGGTTTACTTACATTTTTTAATATATTCTCAGTAACAATGGCTCTTTTTTGCATCAGAAGTTGGCCTTTATTCTTTTTGTCCAGAAAATCTTTGATATCAGTCTGAAAAAAAAAAGAGAAAAATGATTCTACCAATATTTACTCATATTACAAGAGCTATGACAATATTATTTTTTCAAAATATATACTTGTCACATCCCTATTTATAATTAACTTCACAAGAATATTCTTTAATGAAAATATTATCAAAGCCCTACAAAAAACTAATGAATTAAAGGAAATGGTAAAATCGCAAAATAGTCAAGTAGCAAAAAAAAAAATTCTTTAATAAAAGCATATTATCACAGCCCAACATTAAATTATTAATATTGTTATTAACATGTGTTAATTTGAAGGGTAACACAAAAACTGAAGTGCTTTCCATACTGAAGTATTTGAAATTTTAAAAAATTATTAAACTTTAAATAAAAGATAAAAAACATACTAAAAGATTATAGTTACATTATAATTTAATTGATTATTATATAAAATCATATTTAGGATTGATTTCTATATTTGAGCATAAAATGACTTATAAACGTTTAAATTAAAATCCCAGTCAAAGTGTAACATTTCTTTTCAATTGCTTTGCCCTAAGGACTGATTCATCCAGGTGTAATACTTAAAAAGAAAAAAGAAAAAAAAACACCCAGGCAGTTTGGATCTATTAATTTAAGAAGAGTAAGTTATCTTGGTGAAGGGTAACATTGATTTGAAAAAAATGTATAGGATATATTATTAGCCTTATTGTGTATATAAAGATTATCTTAACCTAAAATGATCATCATAAGAAAAAAAAAAAATTACAAAATATTTTTGCCTAAATCCAAAGCTTGATTTTTAAACAATAAATTATTTTTTATCTTAAATATTCTGTGAATATTTCAAAACTATAGCAGTAAGATAATCAATAACAGGGAAATATGGGAGAAAAGAGAACAAGAAAAAGAGGATATAAAGAGAAAGAAAAAAAAGAGAGAAAAAGAATAAATTTTCAGGTGAAATAATTTCTTTTATTCATCGTTTAAAGATAAATTACTGATAATAAAACAAATGTGACCAAATGTCAAATAACAAATGTATTTTTGTTAACTAAAACAAAAAATAATTCTATTCAAAAGCCTTATTCAGATTTTTATTGAAGCTATTGAAAATATAGCAAGTCTGAAAAAAAAGCTATTACTATTCAATAAGACAAATAATAATTTTGTATAAGAATTGATTGGTTGATTGATTTATTCATTGTTTGGTTATATAAAATTCCTACATGCGAGATTCAGTTAATTTCCAAAAAAATTTATCATAGATATAATTTTTAGTAGAACTTATTTACCTATTTTATGATATCAGCTACTAGATATAAATCACATTTTTTTTTTTTCAATATGTACCAAATAATATCTTTATATTCTCTTGATATACCTGATTTCTTTGATAAAATCTAAGATGCGTCTGGAATTACCATTTTTAAAAAGTTATTTCTGGTTATCTTTCATTTGAATAATGATTATGAGAACAAATACCAACATTTGCAAATTCATAGTAGAAACTCCAATCAATTTTAGTTTCAATGAAATCTAGTGAAAATAAATATTAGAAAATTATCTCTATTTGAAACAATTTAAACAAAACTGCCTAGATAGATGGTTGTAACTGTTTGAAAGTTGGAAGAAAGAATTTAATTGAAAAGTAATTGATACTTGCATAAAGCGAGGTATGTATAACATACAAGGGTTGTTCAAAAAATAAATTGATGTTTTTTAGTATAAAGATTTCTTATACAGATAGATTGCTTTCGTTTTTCTTTCAACAAAATCTCCCTACACTGTAATCTCATACTTTTCCCATCTGTGCACAACCTTCAATATTGAAATCTTTGGACTGATGTTTTCAGTTGGACTTTCAAATTTTGTGCCTCTTTTGTAAACACTTTCCAGAGAAGAAGAGCTGAAGGGGCTAGGTCTGGGTAGTAAGGGAGATGAGCGAACGGTTGCAGTCCAGCTTGTTAATGGTCTGCACCATAAGCATCTTTGGCACCCACTGGTGGCTGACCTTTGAGTGGCCAAGGTCGTGATGAGCAATTTTGTGTGTTGTCCCAACTTCTTAAAGCTAAAAGTCCTTGAAATGCTCTTCACTGTTATCTTTCTGTCATACTGAATGAAACCATTGACTGGTTTGATTATCTCAGGAGACTTCACTTCTCTTACAGAAGGCCTGTCTTCATCCTCAACACTGCTCTATCCTTCTTTAAACAATCTAGCCCAGTTGTAGATGTTTTTTAGCGGAAACATATGGCACTATACACAGTTGACATTGAATCTCAACTGGTTTGCAACCTTTATCAACCAAAAATTTGATAACTAACCAATGTTAAATCATAAAGTTTGCTTCTTGCTTGGCCATCTTTATTAATCCAAAACTTTTAGTTTTTTTAGTCTTCAAAAAAAAATCCCTTCCATTAGAAAAAAAAATATAAGTAAAACTAAAAAAAACAAAAAACCCAAGTTTCTCTCTGTATTGGAAACCGAAATAGTCTTGTATATTCAGTTCATTCAAATATTTGGGGTCATCAGGAGTGAATGTGCACTGTTTTGGGGCCTTCCTCTCGACATTTGTAATTGCACACTGCCACCTCACTGATGTGAAGCCCCATTATTTGGTGGTAAGTAGGTTAATAGCAAAAATAGTCTGATTTAAAAATGTTGCATGAAAGTCATAAACTCATTATGGCATATTTACAAAATTTTCCATGAAATATTTCTTTTTCTGCTGATCTACATTGAAGTGTTTTCTATTATTTCAATAATTATTCTATACACCAGGGCCTTCTACTATGACCTTTGATCCCAATTTGTACTGAATTAGATTTAGTCGGGCAATTGAGTTAGTGAAGCCATAAAGCTTTAAAGCTGGATAACTTTGGATAGAAATAGTTTTTTAGTTTAAAATGAAATCTAAATATTTGTATTAAACCATAAGAATATTCAGATAAAAATCTTGATTCTTAATCATTTTCATTCTGAAAGGCTTTCAAGTTTATGGAGTTGCCATTTGCCAATACAATTTTAAATATGATTATATCAAAAATCAACATAACAGAAATTTTTAAAATGGTGGTGATATTGATTGTTGTCCCTGGAACAGATGGCAGGCTTTACAACTAAATCAATTTCTCTCCAAATCGGACATTGTTAAAATCAATAAGATTAAATGTCAAACTCTATTACAAGAACATTTTGCCTACAAGATTTCAAATTGAATTAAATTTTGCTCAAGTTGATTGCTTTAGCCATTTAAAAAGAAATTAAAATCATTCAAAATTTAAACATTGTTCCAATAGAAATCAATAAAAGGTGATCAGTGTAAAATCCTTGAGTTTTTTTTTTTGGTGTTTTTTTTCTCCATCCTATTTCTGCTCTATAAAGGTGAAAGAATGCATTCAACTCTGTTGATTGATGAAGTTTTTTTTTTCAATTATTTTCCTGTTAACAAAATACTTGACATATTTTGATGCTACTTTGTATGAAAGTAAAGGTATAAAAAATGAATAATTGTTTTGATTTCAGAAACAATTTTGATATGAAATTTATTTTCCGAATTCTAAGTATATTCAAGAATTTATTTTTATATTTGTGAAATAAACTTTAAGGATTTGTCAATGTTTTTTATTGAATTAGAAGATTTTTATCATATTTATAAGATAGATGATTAAAAAATGGATTATAAGGTTATGTATTAATTTCTCTTACCATTAATCAAATTAATTAGATTCTTTGCCATTATGTTTAGAGTAACTTAGACTTTATTTATGTTCTTGATAAGACATAATTTAATTTTGTTTTTTTACATCTTCTTAAAACTTCTCAGATAAAAAAATAATTTATTTTATTTATGGCATTAACTGGAGTTAAATATCCTCATTGGAACTATTCTCAACATTTCTTTAGTGATACGTTATGATTTAGAATACCTACTTAGATAAGACTACCCTTATTTTGATTATTATAATAAATGTATTTAAACCTTTTAGACTAGAGTTTTTTTCTGATGTCTTTCATTTTTGTAAATATAAAAAAATATTTATCAAAAACACTAGATACATAATTAGAACTATTGATAGTAACTTGAATGTTTTATTGTCAATTTCAGTGACTCAATACTTAATTATTTCTTAAGACTTCTGAATCTATCCAATGTGATTTTTCAGTCACTCATTTACTGTATCTGTATGTTGATATCGTCTATAAATATAAAAAGTAAATTAATCACCATTGCATTTCCTTATAGGCATTTCTACTAAATAACAAAATAAGTTGCTTTTCATTTGTAAATGATTTATGCAAAAAGTTGCATCAAGCATGTCTTGGAATTGTTGAGTATCTATTCTTTATCAAGTGTTGTTTTTATCTTAATTTTGGGGGAAAAATTGAGAAAAAAAGATGCTTTTGATGGTAAATCACAACTTGTTGACTATTAATTACATAAATATAATCTCTAGTCTTTTAATCACGTGTTTTTTAAATAATGTGGACACTTAATTTCTCCAAAAATTTTAATCGCTTAGAGATTTCCCAAAGTGTTTGAATGGTGTTATACCGAATATGTTTCCTCTAAAAAATAGTAATATTCCATGATGAATAGTTGGGTGATGAAACGTCCAGTGATAAAAGATCTCTACACCAATTTTATAAATTTAAATCTTTTTTCCATTAAACATTTTTATCATTTTTCTAAGTTAAATCAAATTAATTGTTTATATGAATATAAGACAAGACTTTTATTAAAAAAAAACAAAATTGAATTGTAACGCATTTCTTCTTCAACTTCATATTTTGATTTCAAAATTCTTTTTTGTATTAACACAAGAAATCATCGATTCATTTAATATTCTGACATTAAATAACAGATTCTAATAAATGATGACTCAGTGATATTCATTTAACAATTTTATTTTTCCTGTATAAAACATAGTTTTAAATATAGTGTAAGTACGTAAATGTGAAAATATTATTATTTAGATTAATCATTTTATACAACAAAGGTTCTTGGTTTTTGGGCAAGCACCTGTCATGACCGACAAGGCTTTAGAGATCGAACGATGGTATTTTATGACTAACAATGGCCCATTAGGCCCAGATACCTTTGACCAGTGATGCCGGTGGTGTATAATTGTGAAATTCTTTTAAAGTTAATCCACTGAAATTAAAAGATTATTTTCAGGTTTGGTTTGGTTTAGGTTTTAGGTTTGGTTTAGTTTGATTTGGTTTGATTTTCATTTGGTTTTGTGACAAGGTTTTTTTTTTTTGTTTTTTTTTTGGTTTTTTTTGGTCATTTAATGCCAAAACAATAAAAAATTTTATTATAAACATATTGTTAGTTGAACTGTAATTTCACTATTTCCCCCAGTTACTGCCACATCTTACAAGACTGTCTTGCCTACATTTACTGTTTTATAGCTCTTGGCTACACCGGTCCAAAATTTTACAGATAAACCTGTATAAGTCAAAATGGGAATTAAGGTCTACTTTTTCTTCATTTAACTTTACTGAACTTACCATTCCAAGTCTTAAACTCATAATACAAGTAGTTGACTTAGTCTTCCTGCTATTAAATATCCTCCTCTCCCTTGTATTTGGATAATTTTCCATGTATTTCTTTAACATCATTTATGCCTTTAGTCTGAATTGCTTCCTCCAGTAAAATATCACTCATTGGAATAAAGAATATTTATTATATATCCAGTAGTCTTTGCTTGCTGCTTAAATAGCTTTCAAGACATGATAGTAGCTTAAGAAATCCAATGCTCGACTGTCTTATTTTATTGATAAATAGCAAAAAACAAAACAAAAAAACACTCACACATTTGAGAAATGATGCAAAAAAAGTTCTTGAAAAACCAAAAACCACAATTTTGATAAAAGAAAATTGAGAATATTCAATTAAATTTCTTGTTCAAATGTAAAACCAAAAGGAAAAAAAAGTTTCTATTTCACCCTGATGTAAACTCGAAATGTCAGAATTATTACTTCATAATAATTGAAAGAATATATTTTGGGGACAAACTAATTATTCTTAAAAAAAAAAAAAAAAAAGTTCATTATTTAGGTCAATTTATTTTTAAAACTTACCTCCTCTAAACAAATATCTTCGTACCAGTTCGCTATACGAACAGGGGTCTGATATTCGTTCTTACCAATCATATTTTAGAAATCGATAATCGAAATATTCTTGGATTCTAAAAGAAAACAAAAAGTTTTGTTTATTTTTCAGGATGTTTTTCACTTAGAATTCTAATTGGAAACCATTTTAAATAATGACGCTGTAACCATAGCAACTGACTGCTGAACACCTTAGAATGTTAAAAACAAAATTACTTTATTAGTAAAAGTAAAAATAATATTTATAAATCGTTTTTATTTTAAGTTTTTAAAATAAAATAGATTTATATCTTATAAATGAATATTATGTTATTTTTATCAACATCATTCATTCACTGCAGGAAGTTTGAGTTAATAGTATTTGCTAAAATGGCTTTCCGAAACGAAACATGAAACGAAACGAAGACGCAAAAATCGACTTTACTTAAAGTGGAATTTGATTACATCAAAAATGCGAAATGTTTATACACACACGCACACACACACACACACACACACACACAAATGCTAACACTCAGTCATAGCCGCCATCCTTTTTACTATCATCGTTGCTTTTTTACTCAATACATCAATTGGTTTATAACCTTTTAAAAAATCGCTTAGTTACTTTTTTTTTATTATTATTTTTTTTTATTTAGTGACTATGTCGTTTTTTGTATGGCTGTCGGAATAGATAGCTGTGAAAAACTGAGAGTATTTCTTTTACTACGTCACTGTGCGAGTCGGCCATAGTGAGTGGATTGATTCTTGTTTTGTGTAGAAAAAAAAAGTCTGAAAGAGCAATAATAAGAAGGCTAAAAAGTAGAGAAGATCTATTTATCAGCCGACATAGAAATGACATCAGTGACACAGAGAAATGTTGGCCTGGTACAGCGTAAAAATGTGGGTAGTTCTGAAAATGGCGACCCAGACGTGGCAAATTCCGAAAATCGCCAACAAATTGAAGAAGACGAAATCGACCATGATTCAAAAGAGACTCGACTTACATTAATGGAGGAAGTACTTTTGCTTGGATTGAAAGATAGAGAGGTAAGTTCAAAAAGAATTATCTTTAACACAGAAAAACGAATATAAGAAGAAGAATTCAAATTAACAGAATAATTTTGTTGAAAAATAAAATATTTTTTTGTGTGTAGTTGAATTGTTGCAAACGTATTGTTTCTCTGAGTGAAATGATTTTTGTTTGTTTTTTCAAATAAACGAAAACACCCTTCTAAAAACATTGAACTGATTTTTTAATTTAGATTTTTTTTTTAATTTAGATTTTTTTTAAAGAATTGATTTGCGGATTAATTTTTTTTTTAGTTTTTGATACTATTATAAAACTTTTGTTCGTTTTTATACATTCTGAAATGAAAACAAAAACCCTTTTAACATAAAAACCTCGACAATTTTAATGAACTTTTAGAAAATATGTTAATTATTTTCAAATTAAAATGTCACTTGTTAAAGATTTTAACCTAAATAAATTCTACCTTTTTTATGTTTTATTATTGACCGCCCTCCATTTGGTTGTCTATCAAAAAGCTCAAATACTTGAAAGAATCAAACGAATATTTGTTGATTACGTGTTTTTGTTTTCCATGTTTTAGTTTTAACGACTACTACTTGACTTGACTTCGAAATGTATTTTACTTTATTTAAGAAACAAAACCCACTAAAACAAAACACTAAATGTTCAGAAACTTATTTAGGATTTAGAATAAATGTATTTTACTCTAGTTATTTTATGTATTTGTTAAAAATACACAAACAAAAATCTTGAAATGCCCCCCCACTTTTTTTGACTTGAATTCTTTAGTTAAAAATAAAGAAGCTTGCTAACTTAAACTTCATCCAACCTGTGAATCTGAGTATTTTTTAACCATTTAAAGACTAATTTGGCTTTAAAATCAAATAATTATGAAAAAAAATGGTTATGTTCCTTTTAAAAAAAAAACATTTGTTTAAAACGTCTGTTTTGTCCTTTTCCTAATGAAAACATTTTAACATTTTGTCAAAGCAAAATTTAACCTCAATAAAAATAATCCTTCTTTCTTGTTAACGAACCCAAAAAATAATATCGGCCGTTTTTTATGTTATGACTTAAAAAAAAATGATTGTTTTTCTTTCAAAAATATTCTTGAAAAAAAACATTATTTTTCTCCCTGGTTTATATTTTGTTAGTTTTAATTTTCTCTCTTTAAAATCATTAGATTTTCCTTTTTTTTTTATAACAAACTTTTGAATTGGGTTTTTTTGTTTACATTTGTTTACAGAGACATTTTAATAATTGTCTTATTTTGCCATCGTTTACGTTTAACGTTGTGTTGTTTATTTAATTCACTCTTCAGTAGAAATTCCAACTTAAGTAAGCATCATTTTTAATTTACTTATTTTCAATTTTAACAATTTGAATTTTTTTTTTAGATTAAAAATTTGCTCTGAATTTTGAATGGTTAGTCTTCTTACAATTTGATTTTGATTATAAAAAAAAATCCTTTAAAAATTAAAATAAAACAAAGTTGGTTTTATCACGAACAAATATTTTGTCACAAAATTTTTATTCAAACAAAAACTCACTGACACTTCTTGCTGCTGCTTGCTTTCTTTAAAAATTGATTAGCTAAGATAAATTGTGAAAACCTGCTTCTAAAAACTTACTAATAGTGACTTTTTTTGAAAACAAAACATAATTTCCTTGTCTTTTTTTTTCAATCGAATTAGTAATGATATAAATTTTAACATTTAATAGGTTTATTTTTCATTATCTCTGTTGTTGATTTTTATTTTATGGTTCTTAATTGAACAAGGTTTCCTTTCGTTTCTTTTCGGTCATCTAAAAAAACGGAATGGCAAATAAACAACACATCCTGTGGGAGGGGGAGTTAAAAATAAACAGTTTAAAGATTTTTGACGTTTAGTAAAGTATTTCTTGATCCTTCATTTTCAACAGATGTTTAATCTAAAAAGTGAAGTATAAGAAAACTAACTGGATAGACATTTAATTTTGAAAATCGTGGAAGAAGTGCTAATTAATTGGTTTCGTGTTTCGCTTTATCAACAATTGATAGAATTTTTCTGTTATTTTATTCTTCCTTTTTCGGTTTTTATCAGAAATCAGGAAATTATTAAAGTGCTTTTTTGAATTCTTTTCTTTTACTTCAAAATATTGTTTGTTGTTTAATTCCCCCTTTATTCCAAAGGTAACAAAAAATCAATTTTCTTAAGGGTAGAGAACCGTTGGTAACCAACAACCATTCCCCCTCCACTACCACCAGTTTATTCACAAAATAACATTGACTTCATAAGCTCATAAAAAATCAAGTTGGGGTTTAGTCTGAATTTTTATGAAGAGCAAACACAACAAACATTTTCAGTCTGTTTCTTTAATGTTACTTAAATGGCGTTTAAAACTTTCAATTTAAATTTTACCTTCAGAAAAATAATTAGATTTCAAATTCAACTGCGGTTTAAATTTATCTTATTAAGTGTGTGATCTGTCTCTCTGGACTATTTGCCTCCTCGTTGTGTCCATATCACTTTCATGGACGACGCGACGACGAAGCGTAACAATAACATGCATTCATTTTGGCAAACGGACTTGTTGACTTCAGCCACAACCACACTATTTTGAGTACTTTCTTTAATCTATTTTCAAGTCTATTCATCCGTAGAAATCGTCGTCCATTTTTCCACTTATATATTTCATAAAAGTGCTTTAATCCAATCAAATACCACATTGTCATCAAATGACTAAATTCTTTTTTGTGTTTTAAAATTTTTCCAGCTGTTGTGGTGATCTAAATATTGAGGTGAGGAGTAGGTACTGGTTGGTGTGGTCACTCACTCTGGTAACTCTAACTTAATTTTTTTTTTTAATTATTTCTTCGTTAATTTTTTTTTAAATTAGGTGGGTCGTGGCTCTGGATCAGCGACTACTGGAGTGGACTCCATTTATGTCACTGAGACAGACACACCTTTTTTGTACAAGGGCCGGTCGTTGGCAAAAACAATCCAACAATATTAGAATTAGCTTCTTTTTTTTCGTCATATTTCAGAGCTTATCAACCGAACAACCATCACGACATTTATGTCGTGGTGGTTAGGTTGATAATAAATCACTGCTTTCTTTGACTGCTGTTTCTTTTTTTATGTATTTTTATTTGTTTTAAGTAGGAAAACCAAACCGACCGCAACAAACATTTTAGTTCATTCTGTTAATTTTAACATCAATGAAATGTTATGCTCTGTTTGATGGTACACAAGTTAAACAACACAACACAACAACTTTATTGTTCTAATGAATAAATTTAAAAGATCAACTGTCCAACGGACCTTTGTTACTTTAGATTTGTTACAAGTTTTATTTGTAAAACAAATAACGAAATTGTAGCTTTCACTACCACCAACAACCACCTGTTTTTATGTCTTTTCGTTTTAATGATGGTTTGTTTGTTTGGTAACGTTATTTGTTCCTCTTCTTCCGAATAAGCCTGTTCAAATCTTAAAATTTGTAAAATTATTTTCCATGCTTGGTAGAGCAACAACATTTAATTCGTTAGCTGATAATGAATTATCGTTTTGTTTTGAGTTTAACACCAGAAGCTTTAAATTAAAATTCCATTTATGGTTGTTTGTGTTTATTGGACTTTGGCACACGCCTTTGTAAAAATAGAAGATTAAAGCTAATTTAATCTCTAAAACTGAACAAAAACTAGAACTGAGGAAAACACTTGTTAAAGTTACTCCATTCACTTCGTTTTATTGACCTTGTTTGAAATTTTGGTTCTACAATTTTTTTTCCTCTTTTCAACATGTGTATAAAAACAAACAAAAAATCGTGGTAAAGAATTTCTTTTTCTTCTTCCATGCTTTTTTGTGTGTTTTCATAATGTTTAAGTTTTATAATCATGAATTTAAAAAAATTGGACGGTAGGTAAACTAAATTTAGGTACCTTTACCTAATGCCGCCTTTTCTGTGATCTTTTCTTTGCCCACGTTGACGTGACGTAATGTCAGATTAAGATTTTGCACATAAACTGCAGAAAACAAAAGCTCTATTCCCATTTATTTCCCTCAGATGAAAACTAAACAATTCTATTCTAAAATCAATACCTGTCTCTGTATGTGTTTGTTGTTGTTTATGTCTCTGTATGTGTTGTTGTTTGTGTGTCTGTATGTGTTGTTGTCTGTATGTGTTGTTGTTTGTGTGTGTCTGTATATGTTATCTGTGTGTGTCTGTATGTGTTGTTAGCCAGGGTCGTGCTTAGGGGAGGGGGTGCAAGCTCTTCATGGGCCACAAAGCTCTTTGGCTTCACATCCAAAAAATTAACAAAATTAATTAGGAATAACTAGAAAATCATTATCACGCTCATATGTTATACATCTTTCAATTCATCTCTCTGGAAGTTACGATTTACAATCAGTTTTTTTTTTCATTGCCAACAAATTTTATTTGTACAAAGACTCCCCCAGTACAAATAAAAAAAATGTCCATTATTTTTGTGTGTGTGTATGTGTTTTAATGTTTTGATGCTTATAATGAACTGAAACTTTGTATTAAAAATGTTTTCTTTTAGATTAGTAAATATTATCAATAATTTCTGTTGCTATTGAATGTTTTTATCAAAATTGCTTTTGCTGAGATAATGCTTGAAATGTTAGAAAACTGTTACAACCACAAATGCATTGAAAGGTGATGAGAATAAGGTTTAAGTCCACAAGCTAAATCAACTTAAACTTTGGATAATGAAATCCTAGAATTTGCTTTGTGAACAAGTTTCAATAACATTTACAAAAAAAACAAAAAAAACAACAACAATGACCTAAATATTTGAATAATAATAAATCTTGAAATCTATAAGTATTTCATATGATTTATATTTTTATTTAGGAACTTTTATTAAAAATTCATAGTCACACCATTTCCAACGTGTCAAAAAATAGTATTAACAATCTTTGTTTCATTTAATCTCTAAGAAAGAACAATAAATAAATTGAGATTTGATGAACATTCATTAAACACTTTATTTTTCTTAGTAATTTTCATTGATTATTTCATTAAAAATATCTCTTTTTTTTCATTGTCAAAAATTAGATAAATTTATTTATTTTTGCTTGTTTGATTGGTCAAATTTTTCCATTTGAAAGTGTACCCTACATCTGAAAGGATGAGAATAAAGTAGTTTATGTGAATGACGTTAGAAATACCTCTTATTTTTCTTTATTTAGCCCAAATGAATCAGAGGGGATTGCAAATTGCAATATGAAAATATTTTTAACTAAGAAAAAAGTTTCATCAGAATGCAATTGCAATCCTATACTGCTTAGATGAATCATCTAAGCAGTATAAAAAAAAAATAAAGGAGGCATTTCTTTTGGAAAATCCCTCGTAAAAACTCCTTTACTTTCATCTTCTAAAATGGAAAAGTTTTGACCAAGCAAACAACCAAGATTTGTTTGATTAGTGAATCATTTTGAACTGACAATATTTAAAAAAAAAAATGAAGTCTAATTTGAATTTCATGTCAGAACTATATGAAAAAGAAAAAAAACCTAAAGGACAAATCATACCAAAAATATTCATAAAATTTATTTCTGTAAAAGAGGGAAAAGCTTTATTGTTGTATAAAAATTGAAGTTTTCAATGATGATAAAAAGAACATGGATTACATTGGATTTTATAGGAGGGTATAGTATTGTTTATATTAATTTAATACCACCTGAAAGTTTCATCTCTCTTTTGCAGATATTGATGGTATGAGACTCTAAGAAAGCAAACTTTGTTTGACTTGCGTCAGAAGCAGAGATTCATCATTGTATTCCTCCATACAGAAAAAAATTAACTGATTAACATTCACCAACACCTGTTGAACGTTTATGAAGCCTATGCAATTGATGACAGTTCAGTTAGATGGGTTTGTCAAAGTGACAAAGTGCCTTCAAGATGCTCTCAGACATCGTTGGCAAAAGTGTATTGAGTATGGTGGTGACTATGGTGGAAAATAAATTCTGGAATATTTTATATCAATATTTAGGCAAACTACAAGCGTACTGAATCTCCATGGATTGATAATTTCCACTGCCTCTGAGTGTGGCCAAGTGAGACAATGATGAGAACCCTAACCTAAAACTTATTTGGTAATTTCTGAAGAGTAAGGAAAATATAGCAAATAGTATTACCTATCTATCTATAAAAGTGAAATTGTGTATCTGTCTGCCTGTGTACTATTAATCTCCTCCTAACTCCTCTGTCAATTTTTGGTCTACCCGCTTGGAAGAAGGGTTCAAATAACCTATATCTAAAATTTCAAGTGTTTAGACCTGAAAATGGTGGAGTAGTTTGGTAGAGATTGCAAAGATAGTCTTTCAGCTAAATTTTCAGCCTAAAACCAATTAGAAAGCTTGACTGATGTTTAATTAACTGTCTGCATACTGACCTCCTACAGGCTTAACCTCTGAACATACAATTCAGTGGTGAGTCTCATGGAATCCAAAGTACACAAGTGGTCCCCAGATGCCTGTTTAACCAAAGAATAAGGGTGGATCTACCCAGTGGTTTAGTCGTGCCCCCAGATACTAACCTGGATATTTCCCGCCCCGCCGCAAGATATGGTACATGGTATTTTTAAATGGTCACCCAGTTAGAAGAGTGACCATTTAAGAATATTAAGTACCAACACAGTTACAGTATAAAGGGTGTTTAAACACCAGGCAAGCTTTTTAAACTGTTTTTGGTTGAAAATTTAGGGGTCAAATTTCGCCCTTTGCTGTCTCTATTAAACTACTTTCACTAATTTTGGGTCTAAGCACTTTAAATTTTAGATATAAATTATTTGGACTTGGGGAAAACTTTTTAATTGGTGTTGAGCCAGAAAAAATAACTGCTAAAGGGTCAAAATTTGGAATTACAAAAACACAAATCAAGATGAACACAAAAGTGAACATTCAGACTGAAATTTGTATAGCACAATGATACTACTTAAATATGCACTTAAATTTCATGTTTAATGCTATCTATAAATACTCTATAGATCCTTATGCACAAGTCAATATTTATAACTTGTTAAAGACACTACCCAAACCATAAAAAACGCAATATCTGCAAATTATTTTATTTTTGAATTAATAAGCACTATCTTATTGAGTAGTTTAACACAATATGAACATTTTAGGAGGATTTTATAAATCTTTTACTGAATTGTCTTGGTTGTATGTATTTCTTGTGTTAGGGTTTCATACTTCCCTTCTTTATGGTGTTAAATTTCAATGAAGAGTTTTAATTTAACTTTAAATATCAGAGGAGGATTCATTTCATAGAATTTATTTTTCATTTAAGATACTTTCACATTGGTGTCATGGGTAGTCTAAATATCATGTCACTATTAAGTGAGTAGTCTATTTAAGCAGTATTTTTCAAATGGCATGTGCTCAATATTTATGAATGAGACTATATACATACATTACATTGCATTGAATATATATTAATAGGTTTAAACAGATACCGTTGATTTCAAACTATTCAAATAGATCCTCAGACAGGGATATCAATTCTAAATGTAAAATAGAATGAATGTCAAATTTCTTTATTATTTCTCTTTTCAATTGAACATATATAATTATTATTAGTATAACTAGTAGTCTTTATTTATTTATATTTTTTACGTCTTTTTGTTTGCCTTTTACAATTCATGGGCATTTGGTTGCTTGTATAATTGTTTTGCTTTTTTGTGTTTGAATATATGAGCAATTTTTTTTATAAGAGAAACAAAGAAATCATCCACAAAATGAGAACAAACAAACTTTAATTTATATTTTAATGTCTTTTGGTTTTTATTTAACCTCCAAGGACACTTTTGAAATCAACATGTATCTTCTTCTTAATTATACCAATTCTTTTGTCACTGCTTCGTGACCACCTGGTGCAGGAATATGTTATCCGGTCAAGATGCTCTTCGGCTACTGACAAGGAATTGCCTATATAATGTCATCAGTCTAATATTCACCTTCTTGTGTGTTCATCTCGATACACACCTACGTAACCATGGCTTTCAATACCAAGTCAACTGATCATCGACATCTTGTCTCTGGTAGGATTTGTTTCCCCACATGGATTATGCTTTTGACATTCAATTTTTAAACCATTTGCCTTTTGTCTGCCCCTTATTTGAGATGGCTATCTGCTGTTTGAAAACAAAAACTTTATCTTATGTAATAAGTAGGGGGGGGGCAAGAATGGTTCATTTCTGGCCTGTCACATGCACTCTTCAGACAATCAACAAACCCACTTATGCTTATATCAGTTCCTTATCTGCTATGGTGGTCATCTGTTTCTATTCCCCTTTTCCCTATGGCAATCACTCTAATCCTGTTTTGTTGGGGCTTTTTTCAAGGCAAATGACAGATCATTTGTGATCTATCAAATAATGGCCCTTGGTCTTTTTGATCTTTGTTTCCTAAGATCACCAAGGCTGTCTATCTTGATAAGCACCAATGCAGAAGCAGCCTGCTGCACTGTTTTGAGCCTTACTGTTTGTTTCTATTGTTCCTGCTTTCTTCAAAAGATATAAGCAAAGGCTTTTTTGTTCACTCTAATAATAATAATAATGCTCAAAACATCCACCTCTAATTCGCTTACAACTTAATTAGACTCCCATTTGGTTCCAATTTCAATAATCAAACACAATCAACCCTTCAGTAAACCAATTGTTCACCCTCTTCCATAATTAGTTGTTACATATAATGCCAGCAGTTCACCACATCACAATCTGTCTTAAGATTATTACCATGAAACCTATTGTAGCTTTATAATTATATTATGTAAATATATGCACCACTGTATGTATATGTGTCTACAATACTTGCATATACAAATATACACCAATGCCAATGTATGTGTGTGTATGTATATGTGTGTGTGTACAACTATTGATAAAGATAATTTGGTATTTAATGTCTGCCTGATCCATTGCTTTATTATCTTCCCTTATAAATTGCTGTCCAGAAATGAAATGTTTCAGATCAGAATTTTTATTCCCTTTTATATTAGCTAAATTTCTAGGAATACTAAATTTTTTTAACTCTCCTTAATTTTGAAATGCACTCAAACTTTGTGAATTTTTTTCCAAAATTTTTCTTTTAAAACCAATCTTTTTGACTTTTTTTTATCTTCTGTAAATTTTTGTGCAAGTTTTTTTAGGAGTAAATTATTTAAAGAAAAATGTTTTTCTTTTGTTTTTAAGTTTTTACATCTTTAAATATGAAATTCATAAATAAATTTATTTGTACGATGCACTCAATCTGTCTTGATTATGCCTAGTCCAAGCCTTAATACTTCCAACTTTGCTCCCAATTCACTTGCAGAGCTTTTTAGATGTAATAACTGTTGCGCATCAAATCAACATCCTCTGAAACTCACACCCAGGGGAGCAAACACACAATGACTGGCAGCAGAGCTTTTGTATTCAGTTTTGCCCTTCACCTAGATGATTTTCTCTCCCCAAGTTAACGAGCCCCATCTGTTCAAAATGGCTAAAAGTACATGCAATGGTTTTGACTGGGATTTGAACTTAATAATAGGATTTCATAGTCCAAGCTTTTACTAATGCACCACCTCGCTGCTTACCATGTATATTACAATCTAAAGATGAATTAGTGAAATGATTCTTTTTTTCTCCTCTCTCTCTATTAAAAAGCTATTTCACTCAGTTTGAAAATTCTTGATTTAAAAAAAAAACAACTAAGGAAAAAGTTAAGAATGTATTCTTAAACTTTCTGTACTGTCTAAATATTTTTTTTTGTACTCTTTTAAAAACCTCTGATTTGTTTTTACAATTTTTTCTGAATATTTAAAATTAAATATGATATTAGTGAGAGGGAAATTATAAAGATTTTACTTAGCTTGCAGATTAAAAAATATATTTTTACTATTTTCCTCTTGCAAATGTTAAATTTATTTTTTTACATAAAATGACAGGATCAGTCATGCTTACTATGTTATTGGCTGCATGCAAAATTAATTCTTTTTTTGTTTTCACCGTTTTTTCTTGTATTTTAAGAAAATAATAAATTCTTGCATAACAAATTTTAAATGAAATTTCCAAATGTTAAGTTTTCACTCAATATATATATTATTTGAATTCTTTGGTTTTGTTTTATTGTTTATATAAGCCAACATCTATGCGTTTTTTTCTTAACAATAAGTAATGAAATGTTACACACTACTTCTAACAAGATGCTAGTGATATGACATTTTAATTCAGAGTTAAAATACTATCCTCACTACCTCGGTAGGATTTTATATTTTTTTTATGTTTTTATTGTTAAAGGTACTTTAAAAGCAGTTTTATTGAAAGAAACCTGTTTCCCTTCACACACACTTTTGTTCATTTATACTGCATTTATTTTATTTGTAGCAACAACAAAAATGATTTTATTTAGTTGTCCTACTTTTCAGTTTTTCTAAGGAACAGATGGACATAAAACTTGATAGTACATTAGGATTTTTTTTAAACACTTAATTGATATAACAACCTTGTATGTATTGTTGTTGGTCCCCCAATCTAATGGAGGAGAGGGACCATTCTTTTCAGTAGCGTGCATCCGGACTATTGCCAGATAACCATCCTTTAATTTTTTCTGAAATTTTGAAAAAAGTTATATTTCTATATGTAGATGTGCATAAAAAAATTTATTACAAAAATTCTCATTGCATCCCAAGGGTCTAAAATGGATCAAAAACACTCCAAAATGGACTAACATGACACTTTTTGATCCATACATTATATTTCTCTGAAATTGGTCAAAGGGAAACTTTGGAGGGAATTGTTGGAAATGTAAATTCAATATTTCTGAACTTGATAAAATCTTTTCAGGGCTAAAAACATTCCTTTTGGGGGCTCTTTAATGTTTCTGTCCAAAATATCATTATGTATGTCTTTTCTTATGTTCCATTCACGTTGCACTCACATGGGGCCCATACATGCCTCATTTGTTTTAACTTCAGGTATATAATAATGAAAAAAACATTTCCTAGATTTCCTTAATTATTTTATATTCCTTTTGCATAATCTGTTGCTGAAGGTAGATATAAGATTTTTTATTCTTTTGCAATTAATTTCTTTCATCAAGGGGTCCTGTCTACTTTGGATAAAAGTACTCAACCTTTGATACCCTCTGAATGAAAATAAAATATTCTAATTGCAAAAGAAGCCCAATGCAGAATGCGCCTTGCGACTACTTTACTAGGTATACCAGAAAATGGTGGAAAATTGATACCTCCCCTTTGATTAAACTATCAGTTACAATAAATATAAGTAAATAAATTCACTTTTGATTACTCTGATTCTTTTAAGTAAACATTTTTCTTTAATAAATAATATACAGTTGATTATAAAAAATTATAAAAACTATTTTCTTTTTAATTTGAGAAAGTTTTCTGTTTCAAATTAAAAAGGAAAATAGATTTTATCTTTTTTTTTATAAACATGGAGGTCATTTTTTTTTTATGTAATCAAATGCATTTGAATTTGAAAGTTTAAAAATAGCCTATTTTTTTATCGATTTTTAAAGTTATATAAAAATAATCTTTAATTTCATTTTCAATTCTTTAATTTCCTATGTAAAATTTTATGCTCTTTCAAATGAATTATAAATTATTTATAAAAATTCCTTTCTTCACTCATTTTTTTAAACCTTTAACCCCCCCCCAATGTCTTAAAATCCGTAAAAAAACCCAAAAAAACTTCAAACCCTTGTTTTTCTTATTTTATTCTGAAAAGAAAAATACTTGAAATAGATAAGCTTTTTTATAGGTAAAATAGTTTTCAGTTCTAAAATAAACACCAAATAATGTAATAATTATTTGTAATATAAAAAAAACTATCCAGAATTTAAATATTTTCATTGTTTTATTTTTTTCTAAGAATCTATTAAAAGAAAAACAAGGCTTAAGTTAAAACAGTTTAATATTTAAATATATGTATTTTTCATATTCTGTCAAAAAAAAACAACAAAAAAACAACAAAAAAACATACAAATCTTCAGAGCTTTCAATTATTTTTTTTAGATAAAAATATTTTAAGGTTTATGAAAAACAAAACAAAAATTGAATTCCATTACAAAACTAATTTTAAAAGAATTAAATATTATTTTTAATTTATTTGAAATGATAAGCCATTTTTTCTATGATGATGAAGTCATTTGGAAAAAAAAATAGTGATGTTGGTGTAGGAACAGTAGTACCAGGTGTTGAACAATGAAAGGTGTGCAAGTTGCAGTTCCATAAATTATTTACAAACATTATTTCGGTTAATTGTCTTTGACATGTTGACAGATATCATAATTTAATGGCTACTGAATCTTCGAAAAACCAACTTATCTGTGGAAAAATCAGTTTTTAATTATTTTTTCTCAAATATTAATAATGAATTGAATTGAGATTCTTATTGAGATATGAGAGACGGTTTTGTTATCAGTTTGTATAATTTATGTTTTGATTTTTTTGGTATATTTTAAAACTTTTACCTGAGAGTAAATTTTAGTTAACGTGAATTTCAATAACTTCATACTGGCACCCCTTCAACATACTGGAGGCTTTAATCAATAACTATATGTACAACAATACAACATACGTACATAAACACACTCAAGTGGGACGGAGTTTTTTTGTTTGTTTGTTTGTTTTTTTTTTTCAACTTATAAGTGCGATAATGACTTTCTAGTTAACTCTAATAATTATTTTTGTATTTTTTTTTTTTTTTGCATTACAAAAGATCTGTAAGGCCAAGAAGCCTTGTGGGCCCCATGGGGAGCTTTACAACCCCTACAATTGCTGGTTCGGGGGGGGGGCTTGGCCCTGAGTGTGACTTTATAACGACTTAAAAACAGTGGTGGATGCAAGAACAGTGTTTCAATTGGATAGTTAATTGTTACCATTAACAACCATGAAGATAAAATATTGAGAGTTTAATCTAATTTGTTTTCCATGAAAAATTATTAATGGAGCATAAATCCTTTCAACGTCTCGATATTTCTTTTAAGATATTTAAACAAATAAGATTGAATGTAAAGGCCAGAAATTAGTTGCACCACTATTTCATATTGGTAAAAATTTTTACTGGTACCCCATGGATAGCTAATGAGGAATTAACGTATTTTAAATCATAAATAATACCTAATATTACTTATGCACGTTTGCTCATATTACGCCCTAGCGGAAAGGGAGATAATTCAAATTACACTTATTCTTTGAATTACCTTTCTTGAATATTGTACAAATATGTTGTAAAACTCAATGAAATACTTTTACACTAACAGAAAAAAACTTACTATTTGTTTAATTATTTTTTTTTAAATAATTCTTTTGAATTCCAAGTTTCTATTAATTTCCCAAGTATAACTAGCAAAGGAAATTTTTCTTTTGAAGTAATCCAAAGGCAATTGAAAAAATAATGGCTTTGATTTTTTTTTAAGTTAGTGACAATTTTGTACAATTTAGAGAACCAAGAATTTGTTTTTAAAAAGTAGTAGCAATTAGCAATTACATTTTGTTAATTATTGTGGAGTAACATCAGTTGAAATATCTATAAATTTTGTTTTTATTCCATATGTTGGCTCCTTTTAAAAATAAGTTAGTTTAAATGTTCAAATATTAAATTGGGTTTACTTTAAATTATAATTTTAAAAAAATAATTCAATCGATTAAAAATTTGCTTTAGTTGCTTTTCAAATTTGATGATTCATAAATATCAAAATAGTACTTATATTTTGACGAATGCGCATTTTATCCTGAAACGATTAGCCAATGTTTATCAGATGATTTTATGGTAATTTTGATCAAATAAGAATAAAATATACTTCTTAATAGGAACTCAATAGAGATTCACTTAATAGAATAATTATTTCAGTAGAAAAAGAGCAGTATAAATACTAGATTGTAATGGCTTATAAAATTAGATTAATATTTCTTCTATTTAGTTGAAGCTATTATAACACAATTTATTTTTTATTCTGTTTTTCTTTACAATGAATTTGATTTTACCTATTTAGATTCTGCTTCAATTTAAATTTGAACATTTCTTTTTCTCAAGACTTCAAATTACTTTTGTACCAATTTTCAGTTGATTATTGTGGAATAATGATGGAAAAGATTAACAATCATTTTTCAGTGTTAATTTCATCTTTTGTGCTCTTTTTTTTATCAAGTTAATTATTAAGATGTAAAGATTCAAATATAACCATGAATTGTATTGTATATTAGTAAATTTTTTCTGTATCTTTTCATTGAAATACTTCACTAATTCTGTTCCTGCAATTCTTTTTTTTTTCTTTTTATAGATTAAATTTGCTATCATAACCACCCGAAATATTTTGTAAGCTTTATTTCAGTTATCATTTTATTATTGAAAGTATTTTTTAAAACAAATATTTCTTACATAAATGAAATGAAAAGGAAAATAACTTGTAACATATTTATAAATCTAAAGAACTTCATTGACTGAATGGAAATAGTATGCAACTAAACACATCAAGTAAAGAAAGCTAAAACATCCAATCTGAAAGTAAGGATTTATGTTTAAGTCAAAATTTAAACAGGATTAACAAAAATTTCCTTTCATATGAAATATTTTTATTTAATTTCTTTCCAATTGTATATTATTTAGTGAAAATGAAGGCAGGTATTAAAAAAAAAGTAATGGAAAATCACAATGTTTCTAAATCAAGGTGCTTTGAATGAACATATTATGATAGCTAGCTACCAAACAGGTATTTACAAAAAAAAATTTTCCTTTGCTTCACAGAGTTCAATAGATTTTAGAAAATGCTTTGCCAAATATTAAAAAAAGTAATTGCTTGGACACATTTTCTATGTTTCCAAAATAATGGTCCATGCACTAATCTTTGCAAGTGTATTAGAATTACATGCTTTAAATGTACTAGATAGAATGCTGCCAAAAATGATACTGATAAGGACTTTGAAAATCACAATGATGACAAATCAATTGCATTATCAGTAATCCATTAATCATTTTCTTTTTCTAATTTTCAATAAATTTCCATTGATTATGGTTTTATTTTCTTTTATTAAATTGTTTTTATTATTAAAGAACTAACAAAAATTTTATTGCAAACAAAATGTTGTACTTGAATGATGGTCAGGCATCTTTAAATATGGTTCACAAATTTGCAACATTTGCACTAGGGGAATATTCTTATTTTCATGGAACTATTGGCATTCATTTGACTTTTTTTTTCTCCCACCCTAAGTGTAGATTACAGAATGAAAAATCTGAAGTGATACAGACTTTTTGTTCCTGAACCTATATTACTTTTTAGAATGATAAGAAATTAACATTTTTTTTCCAAATTATCAAAACTAGTTTAAATTAACAAAATCATTCTTTCAATATTGAGAAAATTTCTTTAAGAAATTTTCATTATGAAATCTAATTGCATGAGAGTTGAATTCAAACTTCTTATGAATAATGAATTATCAACATTAAATGATGAAATGTTTTTCTTTTTCATTATATAAGATTTTGTTAGTTTTTATATAAATATTTTATCAGAATTCTAAAAAGAATGAAACCTGAGATTTGGTTAAAATATAACCTCGAATTTAAAAAAAAAAAATGATAATCTTTTTTAATTGTTTTTGTTTAGTTTGATGATTGTAATACAATCACTGTCATGAGGACGGGTATTAATCTGGTTGGAAACCTTATTTTCTATTAACATCCAGCTGTTTCCAAATGGAATTTCATTGATCATTTTTCTTTTTTTCTTTTTATTTCACTCTATTTTATATTCTTTTTTGTTTTGAGATCAAATTTTATTTTCAAGTTTGTTTTTTTCTGTGACCTTTTATAGAATCTTGCAATTCATTCAAAAGATTTAACTGCCAATTTATTTCAAAAACAAGTTCTATTCAATCGTGAAAATTACTTTCTATTATGGAATAATATTTGTTTCAATAAATAGACTTTTGTCAATATCTGCTTTAATGAAATCTTAGAACTCAAAATACTTCATTCAAATTACATTATTTAATATAAGTTAAACTTAGAAACTATTGTCAAACATAAGCCATGCTTTATACAAATCATTTACAATTTTTATTTGAAATGTTTTGTACATTCACTCTATTTGTTCTAAAATATTTGAAACCACATCTACTGTTCCATGTACTAAATAGATTTCTTGAACCTCTTCAATATATGATCTGAACTCCATTGCTCAAATTCTAGAAAAAAGAAACAAAATCTTAGTTCTTTATCAATAAATTAATGACAGAGAGTAGTGTCATCTCCTTTTTTTTTAAATAAAAATTAAGAATAATTATTAAACCATTTTTAACAAAGTTCAATAATTATTATTAATGATAGCATCACAAAAACTAAAAAATTTTATCATAAACAATAAAAACTTCAACCTAATTACATAAATAATATCCATGTTTTTTATTTTTTTTACTTAATTCTTGAATGTTTTCTTTTTCAATTAATGTTTAATGCTATCTCATCCATAAATCTAAATGATTCTGTATTGTATTTGTCCTATAAATACTCTCTACAGATTTATTAATAGGTTTGATAACTTGATACTTTAGAAAATACTAATTATCTTTCTATTTCTCTTATTTTTTTCTTTGCAGGGATATACATCATTTTGGAATGATTGCATATCATCTGGTCTACGGGGGTGTATCCTAGTAGAACTTGGTCTCCGGGGTCGAATAGAACTTGAAAAAGCCGGGATGAGGAGACGCAGTTTGCTCACTAGAAAAATTGTCTGCAAGTCTGACACTCCAACTGGTGATGTTTTACTGGATGAAGCATTAAAACATATTAAAGAAACAGACCCAACTGAATCAATTCAAACGTGGATTGAATACTTGAGTGGTAAGATTTAAGATTACAAATATTATTACAATTTTTATCCTTATCAAGGTATTCTATGATAATGTTAAAGAAAAACATTTAAATAATCAAGTCTTATTTTCACTCTTGGTATAAAGATTTGCATTATTTCTATATGTGATACATTTTAGTTTAAATACAATAAAATTATCAGCATTGGTAATTCTATGATTCACATCTGAATTATTAGATTTGTGATCAATTAATGCTTGATCATATGAACTCAGTTTATAAAAAGAATAGATTTAACCTTCTTCAATCTATTAATAACTTTCATAAGACAAGAATTCATGAATTTGTTAAAACAAGCCAACCTTTTCTGAATAGTTTTAGTCCTGCTTTAACTTCCACCATTCATATGCAAAACAAAAAGTGTGTAAATTATTTCTATTTATGGGTAATTTCATTTTTTCTTTAATAAATATTTGTCAACAAAGTATATCTTCATTTCCCTCTGATTTTTAGATTGATAATATCTGTTCAAAGATTAAGTGGAAATTTCGTTGAAATTAACTTGGTTTTTGAGAAATACAAAAAAAAAAAAACAGTGTACCTAATACTTTTACAACCCACTATGATCTTTCTATCTCTATGAAAAGTATTAATTTTTGTTCTTGTATTGTTCTGAAAATACTTCAAATTGTCTTAAAATCTAATATTCTTTGTTATGAACATTAAAATGCCGTATAAAAAGCAATACATTTCAAAAACTTTATCTCTCTCCTTCTCTCTGAATTTTTGTTTTTCACCTTCAAATTCAGTCCCATTTTACCATTTCTTTAAACTTCAAATCTATTTTCAACCATCTTAATCTTTATCATATAGTTCAATTTAAAAGAACATTTCTAAACTGTGTCTTCTTAGTTTATTTAGTAATAGACTTCAAAAAAAAATTGAGAGACAAATTGTTTAAAAAATCAAACATACCTTCAATTTATAAAATAATTCTATTTTTTAAAAACAAATATAAATCAGATAAATCAATAAAAGCATTTCAAAACTTAAATCATTATTTTGTCTTTTTTAAATCTTGTTTTATAATGAAAACCAATTCAAAAACAAAAACTTGGTTTTGATTAAGAAAAATAAATAAGTTCCTTTTTTTCGTTTTTTTGTGATTTTCTTTCTTTTCTTGATAATATCAAAAGAAAAATATAGAGATTTTAAAAAAAATCTTTTTTTTTTTTAAACTCTTTTTCTTTTCATTACATGACACAAATTAATGCAGTTTGTATTTTTTTTTAAATTGAATTTTATAACCTTTTGTTTTTTATTTATAAATTTAGTTAAAAAAAACTTTGACAATAACAAGCAAACCTTTTGGTTACATCTTAATCAGAGTGACATATGCTTTTTGCAAACTAATAAATAAAAAACCATGAATTCAATTCAAACATTATTTTTGTTAATAATAAAACCATTATTTTGGTACATATTAATCAAAGTAAAATATGCTCACAATATTTAATTGATATTAAACAATATCATAAATTAAACATAGATTCCTACCAGATTAACATCCCAGTCAAAACCACAATATTCATCTTATCTGCCTATGGTAGATTGAGCACATTAACTCTAGAGAATACCTCATCTAGGTGAAAGATTACAAAAAGCCCAGGGATATAATAAGCACATAAAAATAGCTTTGTGCCTAACTTGGGTTGGTGGTCAACCAAATAAATATATCCTGCCAGATTACCATATTGTTTCCATATTGTATAAATTTATTCCTGGATATGATTTTGTTTTGTTTCAATGTTTTTAATATTTCTACACAGACTCATGTTAATTTCTCCATCTTGATTTTCTTTTTTTCAATTCTTCTTTTCTATTTTTGAATATGTCTTGTATTTTCTTCTTAGGTGAGACCTGGAACCCGCTGAAATTAAAATACCAGCTTCGTAATGTCCGTGAACGTTTGGCTAAAAATTTAGTTGAAAAGGGAGTGTGCACAACTGAAAAGCAGAACTTTCTTCTCTTTGATATGACCACTCATCCATTAACAGACACAGTTGTGAAACAAAAGGTTATCAAAAGAGTACAAGATGCTGTGCTGAGTCGGTGGACAAACAACCCACAGCGTATGGACAAACGTCTCCTGGCTCTCATATACCTGGCACATGCCTCAGACGTGTTGGAAAATGCCTTTGCCCCACTTTCTGATGATGATTATGAAGTTGCAATGAAGCGTGTGCGCGAATTACTGGACCTTGAATTTGATGTAGAGAGCATGAAAGATGGTTCGAATGAAATGATGTGGGCAGTTATAGCTGCTTTTAGCAAGTGAAACCGGACCATCTCTATCTCTCTCTCTCTCTTATATCTTAAAAAAAAAAAAAGAAAAATATCCTGGAAGAAAAATAAAGTGTATATCAAGTATGACCATCTGAAAAATGTGTGCATGTAATATATATATATATATATATATATATATATATATATATATATTTTTCACCTCTGTTTGCTGGATTTTTGTCATTACAAATCCTCCAGATTGCGGAATAAAAAAAGTGAGTGGAGAATGTATGTTCACTATTGGTTTAATTTTTCTATGTACATATATATAACAAGTGGGGGACAACAATAACAAGTTGATATATTATATGAGGGATTCTATACAAGAAAAAAATAAATGACTTTTAATTCTGGTGACTCTGAATACAATGAAAACAAAAATGACAGTGACATTAAGGACTGCAATGTTAATATACAACCTATTTTCTAAATTTATTCTATAACCATAGAAAATGTGTGTGTGCACATATATATACACGTGTGTGTGTGTGTGCAGCACATCTTTTTCTCTTCTCCCTACATCAATGATGTAACATCCTAACAAGAAATTTAAAACCAAAATTTATACTGATGATGTTCAAAAGAACTCTGCTTTTTGAAAGCTAATCAGAAACTTCTTTGTTTCCTGCCTCTCTCTTTCTCTTGCAGAACTAATTGCCTCTCATTTCCTCTCTCTTACTCTCTCTTTTTTATACTCCTCTCTTTCTCTTCTGTCTCTCTTTGTTTCTGTATCACGCATTCATTTTCTCTTTTCTGTTTGTCTCAAGAGTTGGGCATTCCAGTACAGATTTTGATTTTTTTTTTATTTAAAGAACAATAGCAACAATAAAGAAAAACCTATACTTTTGTACATTATAATAGGGTTTTTATGAAATCCTAAATTTTTAATAATAATAATAATCTTAGGTTTAGTTAATGGTGATGGGACACTTGAAAACAAAACACCTTTTTCTAATATTTATAAAGAAATAAAAATAACAAAAAATAATTTAATTCAGTTGGGATCATGGATTATTATCTATTTTAATATTGAAAGAAAAATCAATAGTTTGGTTGCTTGTTCACTTAGTTGATTAGATCAAACATTGATCACATAATTTAGATGGAATAAATTGAAAAAAAAAAAATGAACAGGCCTCAAAATAATTTGTTTTTTTTTAATTACTATCATTATGCTTAAAATATCAAACCTAAAACTGCTGATTGCTCTCTGGCTAAAGATTTGGATTGGAGCACATTTACTTTAACCTCTCATAAATCTAATTGTTCTCCTCTTTCCTTTTTTTTCTTTTGTTTTATGCAAGAAGACATTGATAAAATACTTTTGTTGCTTACATTTATCACTACAATATTTTATATAAAAAAAAGTTGTGTGTATCCATCTTGAGGTCAAATTGTGCTGACAGTTTTAATTAGCAAACAGAAAAGCAATTTCTGCAAAAGAAGTAATCAACTCTTTTAGGGCAAATCTGCATTTAAAGACTCACTCTGTACTTCCTTAGTTCTGAATTTTAATGCTCTCTATGATAGGATGATTTGCAAGTTTTTATGTATCATGTGTCGCATTATATTCAATTAAAAAGACAATTTTTATTTTTTTAAGCTCTTGATGAATCCTAAAACACTAGATAGCAATTACTAATACAATTTCTTTTAGTTTAATATTTATATCAACATTGAAAATGATCTACAATGAGATTGAAAGTATTCAAAAAATTATGAAATATTCATTTAATATTTTGTAATAAATAAGATTGACAAAAATTGTTTATTTTATTTTATTTAATGAAACCTAGTTAAATCTATTGATTTCTAAGGATCTTTATTTTGATTAAGTTTTAATTTACTCTTTATTCTCATGGGAAGTCCATTTGGCCTAGTGGGTAGGCAGTCAGACTTCGGAATCGTACTACATGAATCCCAATTGTTCCATTTGCGTTCATAATTGGACTAATATCATTGGGAAAAGTATTTCCCTCCAGCTATGGATGAAATGGCGAACATTGTGTTGTTAAGAAAAAAAAATCTACATATGTATACAGTGATTGTTCTTGGCATTAAATGACCTGAAAAGGTTGATATGCTGTAAAACACATTACAAACTTTATTCTCGTTAATGTAAGGCAAGGTTAAACAATCAATCTTAGCATTGTTTCCTTTTAGAAATATATATAAATTCATTTGTGTAGTGGTGGAAGGAGTAAATGGTGATATTTAACTGGAGATAGTTAATAATTTAATCTGTAAACCAAAATTTTAATTCATTTACTTTGTTTCTCCTTCCCAAATATAATTCATTAAAAATAATGGCTATAGTTTCTTTTCTTCTAATGATGTAATTTACTTTGAATCTCAATTTAATTTCTGAAGATATTCAGAGTTTATATTTATTTTTTAAAAAACTGTCATAGTACATATTTATTATTTTCTTTGAATACTTTCAGAATTTATAATTATTATTATTTACCAGCTTTTAAAAAAGCTGATCAATATTTCATTATTGCATGACTTATTTTAAGATAAGATTTAAATTTCAAATTAATTTCTCTCTATGCATATATACTGGCTGTATAATAATTGAATTATGAAGTATAACCAATTAACTGAAATTTTTTTTTTTTTTAAGATATTTCAATTTTACAAAACTCATTATTATATAGATTAAATTTCTGTTTTATTTTTATTATTTATTTCTTTAAAAAATATTGTTGCACAACAAAAAATATTGTTTGTTCATCAAGCCATAGAAGCACCAAATATTAAAAAATTATTGATAGAAGGTAAAGATCAACTTCTACATAAAAATTGACTCAAAAAATGAAATCCTGAAAAAATCCAAAGAATTGTGATAATTGTTATGATAAAAGCAAATTTATTTTTTGTGTTGCAGATACATATAGATAATGCATTGATATGTCTGTATAGATTTCACCTATTCTCTGACCACCAAAATTCATATCTTCAAACGGTTGTTAACATTTGGTTATCAGTAAAGTCTTTAGCAACAAGAAATGGATATTTGAAGAAAACAAAACATTTCCCCAATTTCTATTAAAATTTTCAATTTTTTAATTCTAATCATGACGATAAATTTCAATATTTAAAACCAAAAAAATGAAAATAGTTTTATGGGAAAATTTTAATAAACTAGATTTGATAATCTTTTTTATTACAATTTATGATTATTTTTGTACTTGCGCAACTAAGTATTTCTTTTAATATAATTGTTGGTATCATACCTGAAAAGTAGGTCTTACATGATATATCTTATAAAATACTTTATTATAATAAAAAAAAATATTAATTTTACCAAACAATCTGACTTTCAAATTAAAATGTTATTTCCAGCCATTGAGACTACTACCAATATATTCACTGGTAGGGATCATCTACCCTGTCTCAAAATACAACCTATTTGGAATCTGAACATCTCAAATGTTATTTTTATTAATTTTAGATTAAAATTACTTAATATTATTTATTATAAAATATCTAAAAGAACATTGACTAGAAATTCATAACATTTATGTAAATTAAGATCAGGTTTATAAAAAAAAATATTTACATAGAGAAATAAAAATTAGAGATGGTTCAAAGGAAAAAACTACAAACCATCAATTTTATTTTCCAAATGAATTTTAGATGTTTTTGGTTTCTGATGAAAGAAAATTGAGAATTATTTTGTGTTTGTATTCAATATATAATTTTATAAGAGCTGTTACATGATTAATTTGGACAAACTCAAATTTTTATATTTATATACACGCCAAAACTCAGTTTAAAAAAAAAAAAAAAGTGACTAAAAATGTTTACAACTTGATAAAAATACTTAACTTAATTAATGAAAGATAATCCATTATTGGTCAATCAATACCATTTTGAAATCGGACATTATTCATAATACAGAGTTCCTATAACTTTTCTATTTTAAAAATAAGACTTTAATTTACTTTATACTAATTAATTTTTCTCAATCTACTGGAGAAATCTCTTAATTCTTTTTTTTTTAATTACAGTTTGGCAACCTTTTAAATAATGGTGTCAAGATATTGAATTCAATGAATTATCTATTTATAAAGGTCTGGAAGGATATTTTTATAATTTCTTTCTTCCCCTTCATTTCTAGAAAATATCTTTTGTGGATAAATCTCATTGACAATCTGTTATCTTTTTTTGAGATTCATTTCCTTATGGCTTTGTAACAAACATCTCAGCATTTTCAGTTCTTGAAAATTTTGTAAAAATATGACAAACTAAAAGTTCAAACTTTGACAATCTGATTTAAATTGCGTAATTTCATCAATAAATTTTTTTAAATATATTTTCAGAAAAATCTTACAAGCAATTATGTATGAACCAAACATATTTCATTAGTTACAATTAAACCATTTGTTTAGATTTTTAAAAAAAGTTTTTTTTACCTATTCAATTTCTAGTATGAGAACGTTATACCTTGTGTCTGTTCTATATGTGTGAGAGACAGACAGATGATGACTACTCTCAATAATACTTAGAAAAATGAAACTGAATTCAAATGAATTTATTTTTTATTAGCCATACTTTAGGCTGTTTGTTTGTTCCTATTACACAAAGTACATAAAACAATTAGAATGAAAAAATTATACACATGAATATTACTTGGGTTTTTATTTATTCAGAATATATACAAGTTTTCTGTCAGAAAAATTATGTTAACCAATAAACATAATTTAAGAAAGGCCATGTGATTTTAATGTAAAAACTTAAATGAAATTAAACAAAACTTCACATAACCTCAAATGTGTAGCACCATAAAAATTCTGCAATATTTAACAAATAAATCCTCTGGGTCATAACCATAAGTTGATTTTAACTCTAAACCAAGTAACTTGTATCAATCAAGTATTTACATCTTCAACACATAACTCAACAAAATGTCCTATAATGCATATAACCACTTAAGTTTTTAAAGATATTGGCATAGACTTCCATCTGTTTGACCTGATGTGCTTCTTTTATATCCACTGTTAAGTATTTATATCAATTTGCTACTTCAATTAAACACTAACAATTGCTCTGGTTATTATCATCTCCCTAAAGTATCTATCTTTGCCCCACCTTAACCTCTTATTTGCTAGTTAACACCAATGATGATACTTTCTAGGAACATATAAGAAATTAGACTAGTCTACTATTTTTTACTTGCTTACTCACTGCAGATTCTTGAAAAAATCTTTTGGTGATAATTATAACAATGCATCTAAATTATGGTTATAACTATTGCTGTGACAACATTCTTTTATTAAAGAATATGCTTGTCAGATCTCTAGTTATTAAGGCTGTAACAAGAATATTTTTAAGTGTGTTGTCAAAGCTCTACTAATAATAAAGAATTAAAAGAACTGTTAAAAATAGCAAAGTAATCAAATCTGTGACATGAATAATCTTTAATAAAAACCATAACTATACCAGAAGAAAAAAATTGACTAAAATAATTTCTGCATCAGTTCATACTATAGGTTTCTTCAGCATACTGGTTGAACATTATAGACTTTAAAGTTTATGGAATTTAGGTGGAAACAGGGCTTTACAAGTCATTAGTAAAAGAAATCTTATTGATGTTTATAATTGAACTGTTATTTATGAACCTGCTTATTTTTTTGATCAATATGACTGTTTAAAGGAGAAAGATATTAAAAGTCATGATAGTTTTGAACTAAATCCATGCTTTATTTAAAAATTATTAAACATTTTCATTACAAATTTCATTCATCAAATGTTTTTATATGCAATTCTTGCAAAAATATGATATTTGATATTTACTTGGTGAGCATCAACCCAAGTTTGGCACAAGGCCATTTTTACGTGCTCAAATTCCTGCAAAAATATTAGTAAAATTTAAATTTTGACTGAAGACAAAGGTATACAATAGGGAAAGTGATTTGAAAAAGAAAATACAGGTGAGATACATACACAACTGTTATAGAAAAATTTTCAGAATATTGATAAGTTTTAAAAACAATCAAAATACAAATTCTTAAATATCTGTGTGTGTTTTGTGTGTCAGGACTTATTTTGTTAAATGAACTCTTTTTATTTATTTTTTTTTATAAGTATTTTTATTTTCGGGTTTTGATAGTTCAAATATTGACATATGCCTCATTATTAATTAACAAAATAGATCTTTACAATGATTTAATATTATTATATATCTATAATATCAAACAATACATATATCCAATTGTATATTTAAATTTTTTCTTTTTTGCTCTGTTTAAAAAAAGCAATAGAAATATTCATCTGTAAACAAGTTAAGAGTACAATTTGCTTCTAAGTTAAAATGGAAAGATATGAATCTGAGGTGATGATGGTAGTGATACTACTCATCATCTTTATCCATATAAACCCTGGTTTATAGATTATGGGCAAACAGTTATCATTTTTTCTAGATTCATCTCCTTTCAAAGAAATAAGTATAGCTAGCTATTTTTTTGAGATGAGGCTTTTTTATATATTAATCTATTATTCGACTGTTGTGCTCATCTTACATAGCCGACTAAAAAGTGGTGAAACAACAACTTTGTAAGATGAGGACAACAGTTTGCAAATAATTTAGTTCATAAGTATAGCTAGGTAACAAACATCTCCGCATTTTCAGTTCTGGAAAATTTTATTTAAAAAATATGACGATCTGATTTAAATTGAGTCATCTCATCAATAAAGTAAGATTTTTTCAAATATTTTCAGCAAAATCTCGCAAACAATTATGTATAAACCAAACCTATTTCATTAGTTACAATTAAAGCACAATCTATGTCGTTCAAAATATTTAAGAATATTTTTACTCCAAACTATCGGACTGCTTTCTTGTATAAGAACTAAATACATTCTGATTTATTTAGATTATTATCTTATGGTTTATCAATTTAAAACTTATCTTAAGTCCAATATATTTGATCCACAAATTCAATTGAATGGTAGATGACAAGAAAAAACAAATAATTATAGAAGATAGTATATCAATAAGAAATACACCTTCAATATTGTTTTTAATGCATTATCAATCTAAAATAGAATGATTAACATTGTGATCCTTAATGACAGCCATTTTCTCACATGTTTGTTTTCCCTCCCTCTCTCTCTCAAACATGTATATACATAATAATAATAAACACTTGGGTTTCACAAGATATATAATTGACTGTGTCACTGCTCTTTAAACAGCCAGGAATGCTATATGCTAGCTGTTATCTTATTTTCAAGATGTCCACTTTTTACAAGTGTAAAACAAAAAAAAATTAAAAACTGTGTATAAATGGGAAATATTTGATGGAATATCTTGTATGATGGCAGTATTGTGTGATATTTTCACAATACTGATCATTGACATAAGTTTTTTTTTAAATATTAGTTGTATATTAACTCCTGTTAAAATGTATACGAGCTCAATGGTATTATTTTGAGCTTTGTTATAGATATTGCAGCTAAATTTATACATTATACATAATCCATTTCCCTGGGAAAACTTGATTTTTTTTTAAAAATCCGATCCCTTGTCTCTAAATTTAAATTTATTTTACTTGGAGTTTTTTTCTGTTTTATCAAATTCATGTTATTCTTATTTTTATTATTTATAACAATAAACTTGAATTAAATTTGTTAATCATGTTTTTAGCACCTGAACTTTAATGCCAATAATTCTTTGTTCTAGAAAGTATCACTACAAAACAAATTTAGAATATGCTGGGTTTTACTTATGGCCATTTTTTGGTTTGTTTTCTTTTGTATTCCTATCTAATGTAAATATTGTAAAATTGAGACGTAAGACCAAGTTTAATACATTTATTTTAAAAAATTATGTAGATTTTCTTTTGGTATTTTTGAAAAGGAAAATGAATTTTTTTTCATATTTTCTTGATTACCTTGCTTTTTTATTCATTTAAATAAAAAAAATTGTTTGGTTTTCATATTTTTTTTTATTTCTGATTTTAATTCAATTGATCAATATTTTTTCATTTTAGACAAAAAAATCTTAAGTTAAAATATAAATATTTTTTTTTACCAAAATTTAATTTGTAGAAAACCTGGAAACTATATTTTTTCCTTCTCAGTATTAACTTGAAGGAGATTATGGCTGTCTGCTGCATTATAATTTATTAATATTATTACAAGCTCTTGTCATGTCTGATCACTTTTAGCAAATAAGTCTCCTACAAAAACTTCAATACCTTAGCAAGCCCTGCCAGTTGCTTTTGATTATGTTTACATATTTCAAGTCTGAATTGATAGCATCTTTATGCTAGAGATTTTGACTTGCAGCTCTCTTCTTTGTGAGAATATTTTATTGAAACTTTGCCACAAATATAATAGTAGGTTTTTATTATCCAAATTTTGAGGGGCTTTGGCATATACAGCTTAATTGTACCCTTTCTGGGTGCATTTTGGGCATTGGTCACATACTCTTTCAATATCACCCGTCCCCCATAGAAAATAGTTGCAAAGAATGAGGTCAGGTGAATTCCAAAATAGGGTGGAAGAACATTCAATTCACTTCAAGCTCATCTGTCTCTCAACCAGTTGTGCACATGAATATCCCAGGCAGCATACCATCTTAAAGCAAACAAATTTGACACAGATCTTGCATCTTCCTGCCAAACAGAATTTAAATCTGGTGTGTTAAATGCACCACCCTGTATATTTAGCCAGCTTTTTGAATTTTGAATTTGTTAATCTATTTATTATTTATTTGTTGTGTTTTTATTGCTTTTGATCAGAGGAGTAAATATTTTTAGTGTTTATGTTGTTAGGACAGAGGCTTCAACTGTTAAATTGAGTTTCTAGATTTTCTTTCCCTCTTAATCAAGTCTTTACAAACATACACACACACACACACACATCCTCATGATTAGAGTTTTAAGGTGATACATTTTGAAATAATATATCATGAAAACAAGACTGTATAAAACTTATATAATCCACAAATTAAAATTTCTAATAATAAAATAACATTTTCAAGATATTCAACGAAATTTTCTTTTAAATTACAAGATTTTTTAAAATTCACTTTTATAAATAAATTAACATATTTTCAAGAACTATCATTTACACACATACCTACATCTTCAAACTATGACAAAATCAACTTAGCAAAATATTAATTCCATATTAACTATTCATTAATTCCTTCTCTTGCAAAAAAAGTCAAATTTGGTTGTGACAATTATTTTTATTAACTTAAAGAGATGAAGCAAGAAATTTGTTGAACTAATAAAAATCTTAGATAACTTTTTTTTCTTTTGTCAATGTAAATTTTTTTTTTTTTACTTAATAACTGGAATCATTGTCAACAAATGGTAGTTGCTGAACAACAGCATTCTTGTTGCACTAAAATTTTCTATGAACCACATTAAAAATGTCTTCTCCTCATATCCTAGTCCATTGATTCTGAAAATATTTTTATTTTTTCTTTTCTTTTCTTAGGTGAATCTGTTATTAAATATAATAAAAAGAATAAATTTTGGGATTTTGGGAATCAAACAACTTTTCATTTTTTAATTATTTTTTTTTAATGTTTTTTTTTTTTTTTTTTTTTAAGTATGTGAATTGAGAATTGATACACTTTTTTAAGTTTCTACTTTTTGGTACAAGCGGAAAGTGATTATTGACAGAGAAAAAGCCTATTCAAATTTAATATTGATTATTAGTGTGAAGAAAGTTTTGGTATCATTTAGTAACTGTTTGTTTCATGCTTATACATTCTTCAGACCAGCTCTTTTCGTCTGATGAACCAATAATAGAGAAATTGTCTGAATTGATTGATACTGTCTTAATCAATTTTGAATAATAAAATATGTACGATTGCTTTGCTTTTAAAAATGCTTCTTCTGTCAGAATAGGAAATACTTTTTTTAAATCCAACTGTAAAATTTTTAGATAATGCATTCATTTATATGAAGGCAGCTGTATTTTGTGGAATAAGTTAGACTTCTAACTGCACAAGTGGAACAAGCATTACACACATACATTCTAGAAGTATTGCCAGGGACTTGCCTCTAAGGTATTCAAAGAAGCCTATAATCAAGGAAAACAGTTATTGCCTTTTTTATATCAAATTTATTTCCGATGTTTTTTTTAGACTAAACTCATTTTTAACGCTTTTTCTCTAAGCTAGTTGGTGAAGCATATTTTATAGAAAGGCAGTACCGTACATATGCAAATTTTAGTGGTCTGAATCCTTTTTATATAACTCATATAGTTTATTTTTTTGAAGAGCTTTATGTATAAACAGCCGTTTTTTGTTTTTTTTAAATAACTAATGTAGTTTTATTTTCACAAGAGCTACGTGATTTAGGGTCTCATTCAAACACAACAATCTGATTCTTATAAGTATATAGATAAAGAAAGAGAAACAACCCATGTTCACCAAATTTGAATATTCTAGAATTCAGTCAAAGAATCAGATTAAGTTTATCTTTTTGGCCAGTTAACCACAATGCATTCCACTTAGAAGAAAACCTTGATTAGAATCATTCAAGTCAACATAATTGTTAATGGTGGGTCCCAAAGGTCACTAATAAATAATACAAAAAAACATCTTAGATGTTATAGAAAATGACAACCATTCATTAAGAATCAAACTTTATTCTTAAATATTTTTTTATCCATTTTAATTATTTTTATATTTGGATTTGTTTTAAATATGCTTCTCAGTTTATAAAACAAAAAAAATCTATTTTTAGAGAAAGTGAGAGAGACCATGTGCTGAAGATTTGTTTTGAACTGTTTTATGTTTGAAATTCATTTTAAATAAACTTTCAATATTCTTGGTGGAATGGTAACTTTTAAAAGATATTTGAAACTAAACACATTTTCTTATTATTCAAGTTATTTCTTTTTTTTAATAACACAAGTTTCATTATTTAATCCATAGCTGTAGGGAAGATGGGGGTTAATACCTTTCCCAAGGGTATCAAAATGTCAATGTCAAACTCGCTTACTACAATTCCAAAGGCTGACTGCCTATCCACTAGGCCACTTCAAATTTCCAGTTGTAGGTTTTTTTCAAAAGGTTCCCCCTTCTTTACACACCATTTCCAAGATCTCGAGCTGTTTTTTTTTAATTGGTCCTTCATCTAGATGAGTTACTCCCCTGCAAAGCAAATAAAAGTGATTTATAATGGTTAACCTGGAGAATCCAATTTACAGATTCCAAAGTTCAAGCAAGTTTATCAGTTTGTCTTAAATTCAACAATTTTTCAAGCTAAATACAAAATGCTTTTTATTTGTCAAGATTAATAATAAAAGAAAAACAAAACAATTCCATCATTAACAAGCTCTGAATCTAAATCTAAACACTGAAAGAGGATTTTCAGGTAAGTTATACTAGTCACACACACACATATTATATTTATCTGATGAACACTAAACCAAGTTTGGCACAAGGCCATTTTTATGTGCTCTTACCCGGGCTTTTAACATTCAGTATTACCCTTCACCTAGATGAGATGCTCTCCTGAGTTAACATGCCCCATTTGCCTGGGCAGCTAAAGGTGAATGCAATGGTTTTGAACTCGTGTACTACGATTCCGGAGCCCAAGCTTTTCCCAATGCTCCAACTTCACTGCCCAAACACACATACAATATATATATATATATATATATATATATATATATATTGTAAATTTACTATACATACTTTATCATCGATATTGAGTACTCTAAATGTAAATTTTAACAACAATCCACCAACAGATTGATCTTTATCATCAATATATATATATATATATATATATATATATAAAAAGGCATACATTATAAATTTATTCGTCCTAAAGAAACATTTTTTTGTGTAAGTCATTCTATAAAACATTAAATGTACAACATTTGCATACAGAGAATAATTAGAATGAGATAATAATTCTAAAGGTGTGAGGATTTTTCCTAAATTAAAACCACCTTTTTTTTTAAAGTTGAAATGCTACAAACACAAGTGGTATCATTAAAACAAGTGACTTTTTTTGCTACAGAATTTATTTTTCTACATAGTCACCACAATTCTCAATTGCCAGAAATGAACAAGGCAGTCTTTTTTTGAATCCAGAGCTTTTTTTTCCACTCTGAAATCAATGGATCCATCTAACTGCTGACATCAACAACTTGCCCCAACTTGGTAAATGTATATCAGGTAAATGTTGTTCAGTTCAATTTTTTCAGCATGGACAAATTCATTAACTGCTTTTGATACAGGTTGCTTTCTTTGAATCAATATTCGCAACAACAGAGAGATGAAACTTTCAGACCATAAATAGATAAACTCAGTCATCATAATGAGACTATTAATGACAAATAATGCCATAATAATTTCTGATATTATTTTACAAATAATATTTGTTATCAGGAAAAATTTTAGTCTCTGGGGTATAAGAAAAATAGGAGATAATATCTCTGGATTTGCGATGGAAAATATGTACGACAGATTGTATGTGCCCTCAGGATTTCAGAGCATCGTGAGTATCTTTTGCTTCGAGTCAGGGTATTTTATCCAAGAATACCAGTAAAAGTAAAAGTACGAAGTCTTAATACTGTGAAAACTATTTATCAGCGACAATTTGAAATGTGATATTATTCGTACAAAATACCTCTGTAAAACAACATTTGAAAGGAGAGCATTGAATTAGTGAACCAAGTGTTAATTGGTGTTAATTATATGCTTTTTAGTATGTTCTTGTTGTGATCTTTGTAAAGATATCTTTCTGCAATCTTTGATTTCAAATGATCAAAAAAACACCTTAAATATAAGGAGAACATTTTTCTTATAAAAAATAAACATTTAAACTTGATAAAAAACATTTTTGAGATCAGACTAATGTCTCGTAAAAGGCTTCTAAATTTACAAATGTTAGTTTTAAACTAAAAAGAAAAGACAAAAGATTTTTTTCCTAACGTTTTTTTACACATGAAAAACAAATTAAAGAAAAACCTTCAATTATTTGTGAAACGGAAGTTGGCAAAGAGTTATGTCCCTTCTCTCCAATCGCCGATTGCCACGCTTAAAATAAACTGAAAAGATTTTTCGCCGAAAATAAATTCAATTCACGCACAAAAAAGCAATTTTTCAGAAAGGCTTATTCCTGACAAATGTAAGTAAGAGTAAAGTTAAGTCATATAGTTTCGAATCTATTCAATTCTATTTAATTTACACAGTTAAAAATAGAAGAAAGATTCAAGAATGATATAACTTTTTTCCCTAATACTTTTTATCGGATTTTAAATATTTGTGTAAAAAGCAGACGTAAAACATAAAAAAAGTTTGTTTCAGGGGTTTTGTTTTTTTTATTGAGAATTTTGGAAACAAAATATTGTTTTATAAAAAAAATGTTTGTTTGATCAGGATGATATATATTTTTAAACGCTATAAAAATAATGGAAATATTTGTAAATAAAATGAATCTCGAATTAAAAATAATTTGAACAATCAACATAAAACAAAATTATTTTAAAAAGAAAATGATTTTATAATCATTACTCGCTTTATCTGCTCGGATCAAAATCGAAATGAAATTATTTTTGAGAAAAGATTGGATAAAAAGCTTAATCGTAAAAAAGGGTTTGACAGTTCTAGAAGAAAAGAGAGTTGATAATAATAATAATACAAAAAAAACTTCTGTTTAGAAATGATAAATGTTGAAATTTAAACATTCAAAAACCAAACTTAAAATCCTTGAACCACAACCACACATATTTGCTCAGTTCCTGACGGTCCCATCTTCTTTCACAGAAGATAACTTTTATTTTTAATGTCTGCCTCGTAAATATTCCATTATCTTATTCACAATCATATTTGTTGACAAATGATTTTTGATTATTTAAGTTTTATAATGTTGTCAAGAGTTTGATGATTTGATAAGGTTTTAGAAAGTGCCCCCCCTCTTCTATTATGTTAGAAGTCACAAATTAGTTTGAAACATTAAACCCCAATGTGTGTTATTGTGGTGTGGGTGGTGTTGGTGATGAATATGAATTTTTTTTTGTCAAAAGTATGAATGAAATTTTAAAGTGTAATTTAAATTTACCAAAAAATAATTTTCAATGGTGTTGGTGTTGCTATTTTTCATTTTTAACTTTATAAAGGCTTTGATTTTTTTCCATGAAAATATTATTAATTTAAAACGATAAAATAAGAGGTTATTCTTAGATTTTATGAAAAATTTAAATTTAGACATTATTTCTAACATTATTATTGTCCCACACAATGTGTTTCAAGAACCACAAACAAACCACTTTTGATATATTTTTTTGCAATATTGTTGCTGCTGCAGAACTATAAAAGTTTGATTTTCATTAAGAATTGCAATGAGTCAGTGATTTTTCTCTATTCCATTTAAAACTACTACAAGTCATAATTATTGCTTCTTTTTAGGCTGTTTTAGTTGATGGTTGGTGTTGGTAACTCTGAAACAGAGCAGCTTCTTGTCAATGGACCTAAATGGTAGCTTATTCTTAATCTAACAAAAATAATTGGATTATAATTTCCTGTTTAGAAATTTCAATCCATGCTCTCTGTTAATATTTCTTTCAAAATATTTTATTAATCAAAACTTCTTAAATACAAACTTATCAATCTTTTTTGCTGTGTGTCCACATAAGCTGAACTTATTAGATAGAATTTGGTAATCAAATGAAAATGTATTCTTGAAAATAAAAATAAATCCAAAGAGAATGAATTCCATCAAAAATTACAAAATGATTCCAAGTCCATCCATTCCATTCTACGTTGATTGAAATGGAAAGAGTCGGGGGTGGGGACAATACTCCTTTCATTTTATCAAACACTTTTCAAGCAAAGTTAAATGAATAAAATTGAATTACAAAGATTAATTGAAAAAAAAAAAATCAAATGTTTCAGAATTATTAAAAATTTATTATAAATTCAAGATTTTTTATTTGTTTCCAGCAGATTTCTAGAGACTTTATTATAATTTACTTCTTCGCTTCTATTTGGATAAAGTTATTTATGGACATTTAATCACCTGACTATAGACCATTTATCACTAGATATTTAATCACATGGATTTTCATCACCTAGTATTTAATCACATCAAAACTTTTAATCATTTGCAAATTTGTGAAAGCGCTTGAACAGTATGAAACCAAATGTCTTTTTTCTCCACATTATATTTCTCTATTTTTTGGAATCTTTAAAGATAATTCTTTATAATTTCTAAATCCATTTTTGCAAACCTTGTCTTCATAGTTGTTGTTTATATACAAAATATTTGTTTTTTGACAAATACCATAACTAACATATTAAATGAATTTTTTTTACAAAAGTAGAGGCAATATATAAGGTGATTAAATGTCTCAGTTTTGGGTGATTAAGAGTCCATGGGATGAAAAACCATGTGATTTAATGTCCGGTGATGAAATGTCAGTTAACCAATGAAATATCCATTATTTTTGGATACTTCTTCTTCATCATCCAATTACTACAGGCTGCATTTTTGTGGAAATATTTTTTTTAATATCAAATCTATTTTTAGATTTTTTTGTTTCTTTTAGGAAATAAAGCTGCTTTTTTATATATATAAAATTGCTTTAATAATTTATTTAAAAAAAATTATTTTCTTTTTAAAATTCTATTTTCATCTTTTTCCCAAAATTTGTAATCTATGAATTTGTTATTTTAGAAATAGCAAATTTATTTATCAGTTCATGTTTTTGAATTATTTATATTTGGTAATTATAGAATGGACATTATTTATAAATAAAATCAATTTAATTTGAATAATATTGTAATTAATAAAGGTTATTGAGACTTGGTTTTTTATATACAAAGAATATCAGCTGAATAACTGATTAAAAGAATTGTTTTACTCATCCTCATTAAAAAGAAACTGCCATTTTACACCATTTGTTTACAAATATGTAAGTTGATACTTTATTTTGTATACAAATATAGAAAAGTTGATTGAATGTTTGTGTGTTTTTTTTCCTTTTTACTTTTATAATGTTTTATTGTCAACCATTCTTAGTTTGTCTCTCTGATCATTTCCTTAAAAAACTTGATTGTCTTCTTTAAAATCAAAAATGCCACTAATTCTTCATTTATTTCTTCATTTATTTGCCTCAATAATATTCTTTTCTTCTCAGTTAAATAAAGAGTTAAAAACACAAAATGGACAGACAACAGGAATTTTTTTATTAAACTTGACCATTTTATTTTTAACCCTTGACCCTAAAAATACTGATTGAAGGATGTTTATTGAGGGAACTAAACCCCTTATCTACATTGCAAGATCTCTTAAAAACTCTAGTACTTTTCAATTTAGTAAAAGATAGTTAATATATTTGTCTTAGAATTCCAACCTTGTCTTTCTAAGCAATCAGCTTAGCCAATATTTTGTTATTAACTAAATTTCTTTCTTTTAGATGTTGGGTAGAATGCAAGGTACAAAATGCTGCTTATTTCTTCCTCTATTATTTGTAATTCTTTTGTCACATCTTCCCGAAACATGGAGTAAAAATACCATTGAAATGATGAAATGTGCTGGTAAGATAATGTTTTAATACAATTTTCTTGAATTCAAATGTTACTGAAGAAATTATATTAGGCTTTTCTTTCTTTTTATTTTATAATAAAAAGAAAGAAAAGCCTAAAATAATTTCTGAGATTTTCCTCTTTTAAAATAGGATTTTTCATCATTGCTTCTCACTTTAAACATAATCAGTTTTACATCAATAACTGTCAGTTTTCTCTGAAGCCAGAGTGAAGAAACAGGTGTCTTCATATTATAATTGATAATAACTACAAAATTGTATTATTAATGATATTAAAAACAATATTATAAATTTAGAGACAAATAGATATTGCATAAAAATACTTTAAATTAAAAACACTTTTTTTTTTAATTTTAATTTTTTTTCTGATGATTTTTATTTCTTTTGTTTTCTTACATAAAAAATATTAAAATAATTATTTTTTAACGTTTTGAAATTATTATAAATAATTGATATTATTTAGATTATTGATCCTACACATTTTATTATGTATGCCCCTAACCTTCTTCTGGTGTTACTTATCAATTTTATGAATTGTTAGATATTTGCAAATACCCCTAAAAATCTCCATCTCAAGTTTTTTTCTTCTTCTTAATTTTTGTTTAAATTTGATTTTTTCCCACTAGTTTGTCGAGCCCTTATGGGAGAAATAAACTACAAAATTGCTCAAATAGATCCAAAGAAAAAAGTTCAAATTGGTAGCTTTCGAGTGGATCCAAATGGAAACCAAAAAACACACGAGGTAAGTCTACTATGCTTTTTTGGAATATAGCAATGATAAGGATGAGGACAACAGTCCAAATAATGGTTGTACAAATATAAGTCTACTATGTTGCAACTAATACCATTAACTTATTATTAGGGCTGTGACAAGAATAATCTTTTTTATGTAAGCATAGAGAATATTCACTTAACAAAAAGAATATGCTTTTTACAAAAAGCATATTCTTTTTTTAAGAATATGCTTTTAACTTTTTTAAAAATGCTTTTTGTTTAAAGCATATTCTGAAAAAAAATAAAAAGAATATGCTTTTAACAGAAAACATATTCTTTAAAAAAAGAATATTCCCGAGAAATAAAAGCATATTCTTTTTTAAAATCAATATTCCCTAGAAAAAAGTATATTCTTAAGCATATTCTTGAAGATTATTTCCAGCATATTGAGAGAATATAAAGCATATTTTAAAAAGAATATTGTCACAGCCCTAATAATCATAAGTATAAATACTGATCAGTATTTCCCATCTGTGTCGGAGAGTTAGCTAATAACTAATCCATCTATTTTCCCGGAATAAAATAGCAATCGACTTCGAGGATTTTATGTTAAAAGTTGCAAAATATTCCTTCTGACTTTATGAAACTCCGAAGTAACAACGCCAATAGTACAGCGAGTTCAGAAAGTCGCTGTGCACTTTTCATTATCTTGTTTATAATGATATACAAAGTAATGTCACTTTTTTTCCAAATGTAATTGGACCTTGAATTTATATTTGAACATTTTAAAAGCATTTTTCGTTATCGTTTTGATGTTGAATTATAAGTCAACAACCAGAGTCGAGTTGTTGCAAAGTTTAATCTAGTTTAACCCGGTATTGTTATAATTGAACCACAGTAAACTATTGAACATGCAACACAATTCATATATCATATCTTCAATTTAGTATATAAAATTTTTCCATGGAATATTGTATAGAGAAATGTAACCTTTATATCATTGTCAATTAATTACTTATCAATATGACTGGGATGCTCTCTCGAGTTAAAGAGCCTCATCTGCCCGAAGCAGCTAAAGGTGAATACAAGGGTTTGACTGGGATTTGAACTCGTCTACTACGATTTCAAACTCCGAGCTTTTACCAATGCTCCATCCTCGCAGCCCACATATGTATGATATAACCAAATTATTTAATAACATGATTTATAAAAAGCGGTTTAATCCCTTATAATACTGTCGAAATATAATATCTAGTATTTGTAAGCATATATTGATAATGCCTGGGCTGCGAAGATGGAGCATTGGTAAAAGCTTGGGCTCGGGGATCATAGTTTGCTAGTTCGAATCCAAGTCAAAACCTTTGCATTCATATTCAGCCACCTCGGGTAGATAGTTGTCATTAACTGAGGAGAGCAGCTCATCTAGGTAAAGGGTAACACCAAATGTAAAAAGCCCAGGTAAGAGCACGTAAAAATGGCCTTGTGCCAAACTTGGATTGGTGCTCACCAAGTAAATAT
>JAUZSX010302180.1:0-12985 GCA_034780655.1 Idiosepius hallami | reverse complement strand
TATATATATCATATATATATATATTTACTTGGTAGAGCACCAAACCAAGTTAGGCACAAGGCCATTTTTACGTGCCCTCTCTCTATGTATGTCTTTTTCCTCTTTCTCTCTCTCTCTCTCTCATGTTCTTTATAATTTGTTCTATTATTGACTAGTTTGCAATGGTGATTATTCTTTTTGTGACACTGGATGGATTTCGGACAAAAGGATTAATATATTGATAGCAATAATAATAATAATAATAACAATAATAATAATAAACACTAAATAATAATAATAATTATTATTATTATTATTATTATTATTATAATGGTAATAAACACTGAATGAGGAGGAGTTGTAGTCATGGACTGCAAGGTATCCAGATATACTGGAGTGTCAGAGGAGACTTATTATCACTCTGCCTTCAGAAATTACCACCGGGCATTAGCAGGTGTGCAAATTGGAAGCAACATGGTAAAAACCCTTGGAGGTGTTGCACCATACAATCTTTGACTGGAATGGTGCGGAACTTGCTGGAAACCAGAGGAGACTTGTTGTCACTTTGACTCCAGTAGAAACCACTGGTTGCTGGGCGTGGGAGAGCTTGGTGATTGGTGTGAGATCCTATAATAATGGTAGTGTTAATAATGACGATGTCGACTTCATCTAAAATGGAAAGCGTGGTTGTCTGCGAGTCCGTTATTGATTTTTCTTGAATTCATACAACAAATGGTAAACAAAGTCAACGAATATGTTCCTGACAAGACAATGTCTTGTTTATCTTTTAATATAAAAATGATTCGCAGCTTTTGTTTCTTATGACAAGCTATAAGTGCTCGGAGTCAAGAATTGTCAATTCTGGTGTTCAAACCCTTTTCAAAGCCTAGAGGCATATGCACAGCAAATGCCATTTCTTTAACCACTCATCCATAATTCTGAAAGATAATAAAGTACAGGGTGTAACGAAATTCTTGGGAACATTCAGGCATTAAATTTCTCGAGAGGTGTTAAGGGTATAAATATAGGGTATCTGAATAGTCACTTGAGGTCTGAAGTTGTTTAAACAAAAGACCAATATGCTGTTCAAATGCAAGAACTTGTCCGAAATGATACCAATTTTTTAATGTGTTCAAAAAGTCACTTGAAGCCTGAAAATTTACGAACAATGCTTTAATATGTCGTTCGAATGCAGGAACTTGCCCAAAATGGCCCCAATTTTCTGCAAGAGTTGATTACATACGAATAAGAACACGAAGAAAAAGAAGAATAAGACGAAGAAGAAGAAGCAAAAGAAGAAGAAGAAACAGAAGACGAAGAAGTAAAAGAAGAAGAAGAAAAACAGAAAAAACGAAGAAGAAAAAGAAGACAAAGAAAACGAAGAAGAAAAAGACAAAGAAGACGAAGAATAAGAAGAAAACGAAGACGAAGAAGAAAAAGAAGTAAAAGGAGAAGAAGAAATAAAAGAAGTAGAAGAAAAAGAAGAAGAAGAAGAAAGAGAAGAAGAAGAAGAAGAAGAAGAAGAAGAAGAAAAAGACGAATAAGAAAAAGAAGAAGAAAAAGAAGAAGTAAAAGAAGAAGAAGAAGAAAAAGAAGAAGTAAAAGAAGAAGAAGAAGAAGAAAAAGAAGAAGAAGAAGAAGACGAAGAAAAAGAAGAAGAAAAAGAAGACGAAGAAAAAGAAGAAGAAGAAAAAGAAGACGAAGAAGAAGACGAAGAAGAAACAGAAGACGAAGAAGAAAAGGGAGTAAAAGAAGAAGAAGAAAAAAAAGAAGAAGAAGAAAGAGAAGACGAAGAATAAAAAGAAGACTAAGAAGAAAAAGAAGAAGACAAAGAAGACGTAGAAGACGAAGAAAAAAAAGAAGATGAAGAAAAAGAAGAAAGAGAAGAAAAAATATGAATAAAAAGCCAAAGTGGAAGCGGGGGAGGGTGTGTTAAAAAGTCTCACAACAACAAAAACAACAAGAACATGGCTGAAATCAATCCAGGAAGAGAATTGAGCAAGATTTGATTTTCACTTAAGATTGGGCTTATTTAGACCCAACCAGACGAGACCACACCAGACCAGACGAAATGATAAAACCGGGGACATAAAAAAAACAAAATAAAACAAAATAAAAACTAAAAACCAACCCCCTCCTCCTCTTGTTCATCCTCCTCCTCCTCCTCTTCAAAAAAAAAAAGTAAAAAAAAGATAAAAAACAAACTAATGATTGATCGCTTGATTGATATACAGACGGATAATCCATATCAGTTCTTTGCAAATCCATTAAACAGACAAACATTCTGAAAGACACAAACCACGGCCTGGCCTTGCTGTCACCGGGAATCAAGAAAAAAAATCAGGGTCTCTAAAAGCGGTGGGTGTATTTTAAAAACAAAAACAGAACAAGAAATATAGACAAAAAATTTTTCTAGTTCATTATGTATGTGACGGTGAGTTTGAGTATTGGTAAAAGCTCGGACTATGGAATCATATTACGCGAGTTCAAATCCCAGTCAAGACTGTCTGGTGGAGTACTGGTAAAAGCTCGGACTATGGAATCTTATTACGCGTGTTCAAATCCCAGTCAAGGCTGTCTGGTGTAACAGCTATATATATATATATAAATATTATTATAAGTAATAAGTTTGCTTAAAATTATAGTTAGAGTGTTCAATATCAGTGATAGAGCGTGTATATTAGTTAATTGTAGACACAGAGTCGGCAACTGCCAGTTTCTCGCTTATGCGTTCGTCAGGCCTGAAATGAAGCTTTTGATCTGAGGCCACGCAGGCAAGAAATTGAGTGTCACCAAAGGCAATTGACTCCATGTCTATGCTTCACTAATATACATGCTCTATCACTGATATTAAGCACACTAACAATGAATACATGCAATCTCCCTCTTTGGATTATATTATACTCCTGCTATTAGTTGCCAATGTGTGGGCTTCTTGAAAGGTTTAATGCATTTTGCAAAATGAAACCTGGTTCTGAAAGGGAATGGACTTTTAACCGTTGTAAATGTCAAATATGGTGTCTGAATATTAAAAGCTTTTCAACTCTTCTTTTCTGACCTTCAAGTTAAAAAATACAAGTGCAATTTTTAGTTAAAGTCAAATGTAATAAATAAGAAAAAAGAACTGACGTTCTGAATATTCTGCTTCAAAGATTATTTCTGTGATTTATTTTTGATAAAGAACCACTAAAAAGAATGAAATTTACATGAATTTTTTCATGCCTTTTAATAAATAGTATGTTAAAAACAAAAGAAAAAGCCAGCTCCAAAAATGTCATTTTTTTCTTAAAAAAATCATTTTTTCTAATAGTTAATTCCAGAGGCGTAGTAAGGAAGGGGACGGTCCGCCCTGGGCGGCACATGCCAGGGGGCGGCATTTGAGGGCGTAAAATTAAATAATAGAAAATAATTTATTGTAAAAAATCAACAAAAAATCTAAACTTTTCAAACCAAAATGAGTTAAGATTGACGTATGTTTTATGTAAAATTACTGATTTTAATCGGATTTTTTAACTGTATTATCACTCCAATAGAAATAAATATTTCAAGTCGTATGTAATTAGATCCTTGATTGTAGTTCCATGAAAATAATTATATCTAGCTATTTTTTTAATTTTGAATGTTAACAGGTAATTAATGGTCAGGGACGGGGCGGGGCGCAAATCTCACGACCACCCCGGGTGGCAAAAATTGTTGCTATGCCACTGACTAATTCTGTATCGATAGCTGAATTGAATGCCACATTATGTAAAAAATTTACTTTCAAGATGATTATCTAATGTGGAGGGGTGGTCAACGTGGACCAGTGGATAGACCATCAGACTTCGAAACCATAGTACACTGGTTCAAATCAGAGTTGTTCTGTCTAAGTTAACATGTCAAATAGTACCCTTGGGAAGGTATTTTCCCCATCTTCCCTCCAGGTATAGATAAAATAGTACAACTTGTGTATTGAAAATAAACTGTATGTATAAAAATAATGTTTATCTAAAGTAATTGTTTTCAGCATTAAAATGACTTTAAAGGGTTGATATGCCGTTAAACACAAAATAAACAAGCAAAAACCAATGAGGATTTAAAAAACATTTCTAATTTTCATTGTAGGACTGCTGGTTTTGCGGGCCTTCTGTCTCTTTATTGTGACAAATTGAATTGTATTCTACCTTCATGGAGCCGAGAAAAGGGATGTCATATTATACGCTATCCTCTCCATAAAGTTTTGGCGGTAAGTAAATAAGAAATTGAAACTAAGATTAAATAATTTAAAAGAAACTCATTATTTGCTTAAAGCATTTGTAGTTAAGAATAAATAAAGTAAAATGCTTTCAACATATTGTAGTTGTATAAAAGGCCTATCTAAAAAGTATCCAACCTTTGTTGTATAAAAGGCCTGTCTAAAAAGTATCCAACCTTTGTTGTATAAAAGGCCTGTCTAAAAAGTATCTAACCGTTGTTGTATAAAAGGCCTGCTTCCTTTAAGAACAACCGCTGGCATGGCTTGTAGGGTTCTACGATGCACTTGGTGAAGTAAAACGCACAGGCAGCACAAATAACAAATACACCACCACTCCCCCAGGATCCTCCAAATTTACTGCCATGTTTTGGTTGCCGAATGTCTTGTTTATATATGCATAAGGTACCTCCTAATTATGCATATGAACATCAACATGGTATTTTAACTCGTCAATATCAAGGAGGCTTTCATTTGCAATTGCTCCGGATCTCCCTTCCGTATCAAACATAAAACATTTTCACTTTCTAATATTTTTTTCATAAGAAAAGCTTTTTGATAATGTTGGGTCCATGAATGCCATAAACAAATTCATTTTTTAAATTCTTTATTCAATTACTTGAATTTAATTCATTTTTAAAAAATTTTGTTTTAATTTTCCACCAGATTTTGTTTGCCATTATTTTTGGTTGGGTTTTAAGTGCTATTCTCACTTATTTTGATGTCCTCTCGAATGAGCCACAAAATGTTCAGTATTATGCCAGGACAGATACTCGAACGTATGTCATTCAATCATCATCATGGATTTTTTTTCCTTATCCAGGTAAGACACTTATTTCACAAATGGGCAAATTCTCAACATTGTTTGTTTTGTGCAATTGATATGCTATTTAACAGTTTGGACTGGACATTAAGTATGTATGTATGCAGGGCTGTGCTTAGGGCCCCCACAGGCCACACAATTGCAAGGGGGGCTGCAAAGTCCCTAGGGGCTGCTAGGCTCCTTGGCTCTACAGATTGTAATGCAAAGAAAATTACCAAAATAATTCATTGTTAGGATTAATTAAAAAATCATTATCACAGTTAAAAATATACATCTAGCAATCCATCTCTCTTTCTGCCTATCCCTCTCGATATGTTTGTTTATATATATCTATATAATCGAAGTCTCCAGTATGTTGAGGGTGGAGGGAAACTTGCCTTTTTAGGGTAAAATAGCTGCATTTTGCAACAGAGCCGCTAAGTGGCTAAGCATGGCACTGTATGTATGTATGTTTGTATAAAAAAAACTTCTTAATCAAAAGTTATTGATAATGGTTAAAAAAGGGGATCAACTTGGCTCATAGGATAGGTAGTTAGACTTTGGAATCACTATAAGCAAGTTCAAATTCCAAGCCTTTGAAGTATGTTCACATTTAGGCTAATACCATTGGTAAAGGTATGAATCCCCACTTTGCTTCCAACTATGCATTAACTAGTACACATAGTATTATTCATTCAAGTACATGTGGATAAAAAAAGAACGTTTCTCAATAATGATTGTTCTCAGCATTAAATGACCTAAAATTTATATAAGAAAGTTATCCCCACTCTGCTCTCTGATTTTGTCAGGTTAAATTTATCCTCAGTATTTAATGGAATCATCTAATCTCTGTGCTTATAGCCAGAAGCAGTCATTAGACCGAAACTAATGCAAGAAACAGTGTTTTCCTCATGTGAACAATATTTAGCAAAAACTTTTTCTTTCTTTCTTTCTTTCAGGTCAGTTTGGTCCCCCGGGTTTTACATTATCAGCTTTTATTAGCTTTATGGTAGCCACATTGACGTCCATCATTGATTCCATTGGAGATTATTATGCTTGTGCGCGGGTCTGTAATATAAGGCCTCCTCCTGACCATGCTATGAATCGAGGAATAATGGTAGAAGGATTCTCAAGCCTTTTGGCGGGCTCTATGGGAGCTGGTCATGCTACAAGCACATACGGTGGAAATATTGGGGCCATTGGAATCACCAAGGTTAGCTGATCTTTCTTTTATCATTTACTGCTGTGGTACCTAACCTTTTCTGATACCCTCTAAAATCTATTTACTTTTAAAAATTGAGACCCTGCATCCTGCAGCTCTTTAGAAAAGAAAACCACAATAGTTTGTTTTGTTGTTTTTTTTAATCCTGTTTTAATGTAGAACTATTCAGAAAATGAAACCACAACAATTATTTTTAAAAAATAAAAATGATTCAGACCACTAAAATTTGCATATGTACAGTACTTCTTTTGTGTATAATAGGCTTTCCTAATTATCCCAGGGAAAAGCTTTAGAATTTAGTAGAGAAGAGCATTGGAAATGAATTTAGTAGAGAAAGGCATTGGAAATGAATTTCGTATTAAAAAGCATTGGAAATGAATTTTGTGTTAAAAAATCATTAGAAATTAATTTAGTAGAGAAAAGCATTAACTGTTTTCTGATAAGACTTCTTTAATTACATTAATGGCAAATCCCTGACAAAGCTGATCAATACTTCTAGTATACAAATGAAAATCAGATTGTTATTTTTGTATGAGACCCTACATCCTGTAGCACTCTTAAAAATAAAGCCACAAAAGTTATTTAAAAATTAAACATCTTTTTTATGTGTAAAGCTATTTTTTTAAAAAAGATACTACAATAGTTAAAATTAAAAAAATATTTCAGGCCATTAAAATTTGCATATGTACAGCACCGCTTTCCTATTTTTAGGCAGAAGAAGCAGAAATTCATTTAGTATAAAAATGCATTAGAAATTATATTAAATACAAAAGCATTACAAATAAATTTAGTATTTAAAAAAACAAAAACATTAACTGCTTTCTAAAGAATTGCAGGATGAAGGCTTCCTTAATTGTTTTAGAGGCAAGTCCCCAGCTCTCGGGACATAACCAGGCAATACTTCTAGCATTTTAAATGTTCTTGCAATCCTTACAGTGCATGTAATTCATAATACAAGACCAAGAATTGAAAAACCATCTTGCACCCCTAGGAATGCTGCGTCGCACCCCCAAGTATTGCAAGCACAACTGGTTGAAAAACTTTGATTTACTAAAAAGATTTTTAAAAATGAAACACTAAAAAAATATGCTTGAAAATATTTGCATGCAATTCCTTCAAAGTTGTCTCCCTTGAATAATTTTTTTTAAATTAAAATACCAAGGTTGGTTTTTCAGGGTTATCTCCCTTGACATTTTTAAATTTATGGGTTTTCATTTTAAACTAGTAATGACTTAAAGAATATGCTTGTCATATCCGTAGTTATTAACTATTAACTAACTATTATTAACTATTACAGGCTGTGACAAGAATAATCTTTAATAAAAGCATAATATCATAGCCCTACAAATAAGTAAAGAATTAAAAGAAATGGTAAAATCATAAAATAGTCAAGTCTGTGACAAGAACAGTCTTTAATAAAAGCATATTATCACAGCTCTAGTGATAACTGTGTAAAAAGAAAAATATGATACCCCTAATATGGTTGCAATATTCTTGTATTCTAATAAAATATCAACAAAAATGTTCTAAAAATCCAAATTAAAATAGTTTTTTTTTTTTTTTTTTTTCATAGGTTGGAAGTCGTCGTGTTTTTCAAATGGTGGGATTAATATTTATTCTATTTGGTGTCCTTGGCAAGTTAGGTGCCATCTTTGTCATTATCCCACATCCTGTGCTGGGTGGAGTCCAAATTATAAGCTTTGGAATTTTTATTGGAGTCGTTCTCTCTAATATGATGTACATTGATATGAATTCCACTCGTAACCTTGCAATTATTGGTATTTCTCTTATCTTTGGTTTGATGATGCCTCATTATATCAAGAAAACCAAAGACCCTTTTGATACTGGTAAGTAAAATTAGCTTATCTTTTCTTGTAGGTTATTCAATTTGTGTTTTTTTTTTTTTAAATATTCAAATTTAAATACCCTCATAGTTGGTGTTATATTCAGTAAACTTTGAAGTGGGTGAAAAATATTTATGGTTGCAAAATCAACATAGAATAAAAGGAATACAATTATTTTAAATTAAGTTTACAATAATATAAATTTCATGTTAGTATTTATGCTATATATACTAAAATTGGTTAATGAAACATTACTTAAAGGAGGAAGTCAATTTAGCCTAGTGGGTTGAACTTCGGAATTGTAGTAAGGAAGTTTGAATCCCAGTCGTTTCATTTGCGGTTATAATTTTACTAATACCCTTGGGAAAGGTATGAATACCTACATTCCTTCCAGCTATAGGTCAAATAGTGTAATTTGTGTAATACAAAAAAAAAAAGAAAAAACTATGTGTGTATACATAAAATGACTGTTCTTGGCATTAAATGACCTAAAAAGGTTGATATGCCGTAAAACAAACAGTATTCATGCTATTAAAACTCAAAGATTTATGAATAAAAAATTACTAAAAGGTAAACAAGCATTGTCCAGTTTGAATATAATTAATGTGAGGCTTCGTCCAATTATCAATGTTTTTCTTTCTATTCAGGTTATGTTGAATTGGATAGTGCTCTTCACGCTCTTTTAGCAAATGCTAATTTTGTAGGCGGAGCTTTGGCTTGTTTTCTTGATAATACTGTACCTGGTAAGTTGAATTTTAACAAATTGTTATATTTTAAAACTTATTCCCCTTGTATCAGGATTACAACAAAATTGGAAATACTGAAATTAACATTTTACTTTTATTTTTAAAAAATATTTACCATGTTCTTAATATTAAAACCAGTTAGATTACATTACTGATAGGGCATAGTATTAATAATATGATAGTTGAAATCCCAGTTGCTTGACAACATTCACTTTGTAGTCAACACCATTAGGAAAGGAATAAATTACCTTCTTCCTTCCAGCTATAATTGAATAATGTAACTACTGTTCTTCTAACAGCTTCATGTAATAAAATAGTTTATTTAAAAAAAAATTATTCTTATTATTAAATCTTCAAAACATTAATATTTAGTATAAAAAACCTTTTTTTAATGTCATTTAAAATCAAATATAAATCTAATTTTAATAATGGTCCAATCAAATTAGGAAAAAGGAAAAGAATTATAAGCTGAAAATATACACATTACTTCTTTCGACACTTAACAATAACATATCAAAATTCCCTATTGATCTACGTCTGCCATTTTGGAAAATTGTGCCAATTTTGTTCATTTTAGAAAAAAAACACCAAATTTCGTGCAAACAGAAATTTAGCGACCATTTTCCAAGATGGAGTTCAAAGTGGATAAATAGGGACTTTTGATATGTTATTGTTAAGTGCCTAAAGAAGACGTGCAAATTTTCAGCTTCTTATTTATTTGACTAAAATATGACTAATTTGGCCAGAGTATAAGACCCTTATTAAAATTACATTTATATTTGATTTTAAATGATATTTTTTTGAATTTACAAAAGACTAGTTTTGTTTTTCTTTTCTTTCAGGAACTTTAAAAGAAAGAGGCTTCATATCTTGGCAGAATCCAGACAATTGCATTCCAAAGACGAATTCTAAAGAAGAAAACCAAATTGTTGATTGCTATGATCTTCCATTTATTAGTCCAAAAGTAAAAAATTCCAATTTAGTAAAGTACATTCCATTTTTACCTGGTTACACAAAACCTTCTTATAAATGTAGGTGTTGCTGTCGCAAAGGAAGTTCAGACATAACACAAAGTTGATCTTCTTCCCTCCCTAATTTTATTTTCAAAAACAAATCAAAATCTTTATTCCACTTCATTTTGACACGCGAAAAAATTCAAAATCGGTTAATCAACGGAAACAAATCAACCAAAATGATCTGTGAACAATTGCAACGTTAGCAAGATGCGAATTTAAGTAGCAATATTTGCCCCAAAAAATTGCATCATCATTATTATTATTATTATTATTATTATTGCTTTATAGTAAAAATACTCATTTGACATTTCACATAACCATCCTAGAACAAAATATCAATTCCCTCTTCTTTCAATATCTTAAAACATTCAAATGAAAAATATTATTTTAGAAGAAATATTTATTTAGCTATTTTATATTTTTCAGAAATATAATTCAAAAAGTTATTTAAAACAAATTCAATATTTTATATATATTTTTTTTTAATTTTCATTTATTTGTTTTATTTTATTTTATTTTTCAAACTATTTTTTTTATTATGGTTGTCCTCGGGTGGGGAGATAATTTAGCAGTTATGGTTAGAAAAGGCAGGGAGTTATACAGCTATATTTTATTTTATTTTATTTCTTTAACCAAAAAATAATAATAATTAAATGACTTTATTATCTTTTTAAGAGACTTCATAAAATGTAAATACCCAGCTATGGGTTAGAATATTTTAACTATTATCCTACTTAATCATAAGAAATCTTGGAAAGAGATAGATTTCATCACCTAACACTTAATCACCAGACTGTTAACCACTAGACATTTAATCATACAGCTTTTTCATCACATGGACACTTTCGCACCAGAGGCATAGATATATTTAATGCCAAAAAATACCAAAAAATAATTAATTATTAGGATTAACTAGAAAATAATTTTTACACTTATATGTTGGAATATACATCTATCAACTCATCTCTCTCAATCTCAATATATATATTGTATTTGATTGAGGCTTCCAGTATGTTGATGGGGTGAAAGTTGCTATTTTTAGGGTAAAGGGGCCACAACGGGCATTTTCCGTTGGGAACGCTCTGTGGCTAACCACGGCACTAATAATGCTAATTTATAATACTAATAAAATCTAATATTATTCATCAACCGTTACACCCAGTGCTGCATTGGGCGGCAAATTTGTATTTGCTGTTTCCGTAGCATACTTGTTTTTACGAGAAAGAGTCACTAGCTCTATGATCAACCCCCAAACTGGAAGACTTTTTTTCGGGCTTTTGAAATCTGTGCCATTCACCTACATGAGATTCCCAAGTTAACGAGGCCCATTTGCCTGAGGCAGCTAAAAGTGAATATAATGGTTTTGACTGAGATTGAACTCACATAATACTATTCTATAGTCCGAGCTTTTACCAATGCTCCACCTCGCCGCCTTTCTAATATTATAACTTTGGTCAAAACAAAATCAAAATTCTCATTAAAGCAAGTTATGCTTTTCTAGCTTGCATATGTAATTAGTTTTATTTGAAAACTGCTGTCTCCATATTTTTATAGTTGCACTTAAGAATTTTAATTATAATTATTAGAGCAAATTAAGAAAAGCCATTAAAGTAAATAAAGTTAATACTGCCTTTACCTGAATTCTTTTATCTTTAGCTGCTCTCTCTCTCTCTCGCATATAATTTTATTTTCATTTACTTGTTTTCTTTTATTTATTTTCATATATATCTACTCACAGATATATCTACAAATATACATACACATATATATATATGCACACACACATATATATATATATATATATATATATATGCGCATACATAGATATATACGCACACACACATATGCGCATACATACATATATATGCACACAGAGGATTTGATGGTTCTCTGTGTTTCACCATTTGGATTATCAGGAGAACACCAAGGAATAGAAGGTCTTAATAATTTTTGCTTTGGAATTCCTAACTCTCTGAGATCCAAGACCAACAACACATGTTGCCAGTGGATGGTTTACTCACCTCATTTTGAAGATACAAACCAATTTCTTCCTTTAAAGGTTAAAAAAACGGGAGGTAATTTTACAACTCTAGAGAAAAATACAGGAAAACTGATCCAAGCTCAAATGGGTGAGGAGAAGTCATCCTCCACAGCAACAAGTCAAGTCACGTTCGAGACACTCGTTCTCACTAGATTACCAAATTTAAGCAACATAGAGCCTGTTCAGTACTAAGATGTCTGAAGGCCTGGCACTGTAATGGGGCCCATCTAACTGCTAACAAAATAGTCAAGTAACTACAAGAATATTCTTTTTAAAAAAGCATAATATCACAGCCTTACAAATAACTACAGAATTAAAGAAAATGGTCAAATTGCAAAATAGTCAAATAACAACAGAATATTCTATAATAAAAGCATAAGGTCACAGCCCCACTAATAGCTAAAAAATTAAAAGAAATGGTAAAATCACAAAATTGTCAAGTAACAACAAAAATATTCTTTAATAAAACCTTATTGTCACAGCCCTACTATTATTACACAAATTAAAGAAATGGTAAAATCACAAAATAGTCAAGTAACAAAATGAATTTTCTTTAATGAAAGCATGTTATCAAAGCCCTAGTAATCACCCATGAATACCTTTCAACATTTGTTCACTGCCACTGAAACACAAGATTAAGATTAAACAAATTAATGGCAAGTGAATAAAAAACAAATTCCTACTTTTAAATAACTTTTCAAAACAAATTGCACTAAAAAAAAAAAAAAACAAAACCTTTTCTTTTGATTTTTATATTTATTTTGTCTTAAAAAATTATTACTGTTGTTGCATATCACAAAAAGCACCGTATAAAAAAAATCCTATTTTTCATTCAATATTCTAAATGGAAGAATGGGAAGAGTGAGAGAATCTCATATTACATTGATAGAATATATTTACAATATTATATTTAAATTATAGTATATTTACCATTGGAATATAAAGGACTAATGTCAGGACTGAGATGAACTCTAACAATAGTGAATTACTAAGATTGACTCCATCCAATCTTGGGATCTTTTCTAGAAAAAAATACCCCCGCCACCCAATTACTCAAAAAAAGCAAAAGTAAAAGTGTGTTTTATTAACCCTAACCCTAAACCC
>JAUZSX010302169.1:0-12985 GCA_034780655.1 Idiosepius hallami | reverse complement strand
ACCCGGGCTTTATATATTCGGTGTTACCCTTCACCTAGATGAACTGCTCTCCCGAGCTAACGAGCCCCATCTGCCATCTGCCCGGGAAATTTAACAAGGTATATGAATTTAATAACCAAGGTAAGTACTAAAAATTAATATGTAAATTGGTGTATCTAAATAACACAGCCTAGTTAGACTAGTTAACTTGTTCTGTGCTAGTTTCTAGGCTAAGTGTTATCAGCATACTATTGAACAAATGAATGAAATAGTACATAATCTGACAAATCTTCTAAAAGAGCATTAAAAGAGTCAAGATAGCATGAGAATGTTATTATATAAGTATCATCAATGGATTATTAATGTCATAATTGCTTGAATCCCTATAAAATTAGACAGAGTGGTGAATATGTTTTTAATGAATTAAATATCTCTTCTTCAACATAGGGATATAAGTACAACAAAATAGAAAGATTGCTAACTAAAACACTTAGTTGTACTACTTTTCAAACTGTTGTCCTCATCCTTATCATTGTTACATTCACGATTAGACATGTTTTTTAGATTCCTTGGGATAAAGCTTCACTATTTGTACCTTGATTTTTTTACTGTTGTCCTCATCCTTATCAAGGTTACCGTAATGAGAAAAAGATTGAGGACATCAGCCTGAAAAAATAGATGTCCTCATCTCAAGGATTGTGAAGGTATCAATGATAAGAATGAGGACAATAGTCTGAAAAATGGGTGTACAAATTATCAAGCCTCATCTCAAGTATTCTGAAAAAAAAAACATAAAACACTAAAAGTTAAAAGACAACTTACCACCATAAAATAGAGATAACACTGACCAGAACAATTTGTCTCAAACACAAAGGTCAGCTGGCTAAGCTTCACTTCCTTGTCTAAAATTACAGCTTCATTGCCCCGGAATCCAGGTACTTCCATTACCAACAACAGATAGCCCAACTCACCTGGGCCATACTGAGTACGTACATACTCCTTTGCTGGCATCCAACCTGAATTTGTAACACATTCTTTTTCTGAAATATTAAAGTGTAAAGAACATGTGCTTTTAAAATTTGTAAATGTTGGGTTTTTTATTATCTTTATAGATTAGTTAGTTGGTATAAGCTATTGTTTTTTCAAGTTTATATGAGATGGATATTGTTTTAATTATATTTTTTTTTTTATTATATTATATTGTAAGTTTCATAGAATAAATGTAAATAAAAGCAAACAATGAACAATTCTTTGTGAGCCAAAATATGGTGGTCATTTCAAAGACATTTTTCATACTTAAAAAAAAAACATGAATTCGAAACTTATATCTTTTAAAAAAAACTATTTGGATTAAATACAAATTTGTTTTTGTAAAAAATAATTTGGATTAAAATCCTTCAAAGGATAGAAATGTAAAAGTAGAGGCATTACATTTTTTTTACCTTCAAAATTAAAACAATGTGAAGTGACATTTGGTGGCATAGAATTCCACCATTTGTAAGTGTATCCAATCTGAGGTGAAGTTGATACAGGACATTTCTCACAAGGAGATGCACCATCGGAATATTCATCATTTTTACAAAACTGACATCCAACCCCAGGAATAAGCATCATACCAGGATTGCACTGAGGACAACGTTCCATCTTACCAGGAGCAGGAAGTTGCTTAGCCCCTGGCAAATCGGTGCGGCAACGTTTTGGCTTCATCCATAAATATTTGGTTTGTGTATAAAATAAAAAAAAAAAAAAAAAAAAGAGATAATAATCACCCTTTCAAAAACAAAGAGATTTTATTAATGAATTTCCTAAAATACTTTTTTTTTTTTTTAAGTTTTAATTATAAAAGTCAATTTCTTATTAAAAATGAAATAATTATTATAGAAAAGCAAATACCTTAAGTTAGAAGTTCCCAAATATCTGTAAATATCTAAGAACTGAATGGAATCATTTTAAAAAAACTCACATGTATAAATGTGGTTATAATAAAAAAAATTAAGAAGCTTTGATCTGAAAGATATAGAAAACTAAGAATCAAGAAAATTACTCACTTGTCCACCCTTGTCACAGGGCATTTGATATTCATAATAATCCATTTCAGTACAAGGATGTTTCTTTTTACAGGAGCCAGATGCACGAGCTAGAAAAAAAACAAAAACAATATGAATGAGAGTTTATTTGTTTTATGGCATATCAACCTTTTTAGATCACTTATTGCCAAGAAAAATCATTTTTCAATAAATTTTCTTTTTTGTCCAGATTTTTTTTTTTAAATAACAAACTAGCAACTGCCAGTTTCTCACTTATGCGTTCGTCAGGCCTGACGTTAATGGTAGACAAGAAGCCAACCCCCGTTGACTTCGTGTCTACAATTAACTAATATATATTGGAATATGCATTTTAGTTAAACTCCCATATAAAATTAAAAAATTACAGATTCATATACTTAAATTCAAAAGTAAACTTTGGATTTTATTAAAAAAAGAAAAGAGAGAGATAGCTGTTGTTTAGTAGGAAAAGTAATAGCAACATCTTAGTTATTCAGTAGTTGTTCTTGTTGTTTTGTTCTAGATGGAGTTGAGTGGAGTGGACCAAATTAAAGTGCCATATGCCAACTGAATAATAAAATAATTATTTTTCTTCTTTTAAAATTTAAGTTTCAAAGTTTTATTTTATATACATATTCATTTAATATCAACAAATTTTCTTTTTGTTTTGTTTGGTCCTATTTTATACAGGTAAATTTTGGAATGAGCTATTTTCTCAGAAATACAGCAACAGAAGCTATAACACATGTAATGAACTTTCTAGCATTTTCTTTGTTAAAAAAATATATACTGTTAAATGTTGCTATCTGAGTTGCTACAGTTATGAAAAGGAGCCAGTTTTTTTGGTTATTTTTTTACTTCTTTCTTTTTAACTTTGATATTCATATCTGTGTCACAAAGTGCCTATCAAAGAGTTGCATTTACCACTGGTGTCTCTTCATAGATAAAACATTACTAGTTCCCAAGTCATGTTATATGAACACAAAGTTTTCTTTTCACTCAGTGAAAGTCTTATTTAACCTAAAAAATAAACAATAACAAAATACTTTTCTTTTTCAAATCAAAAATTCTTTTGAAACTAAAGTAAACTAGATCCTGTTTTATGGAAAATAGATTGTGTATATAAATAAATGAAGATTGTTTTAATTGTCTGATTTCTTTATTCACTACAGTGATGACAACACAATACAGCAAACTAAATTAATTGTTTTCCCTAATTAGTGAAGTGTATAAGAAGTTAATATTGAACCAAACCATATATAAAGAAACAATTTCTAGTCCACAGATTTTCTTTAGATTTGATAACTATTGAATTAAACAAAAATTTTATTTAATAAAAGTTTATGAGGTAAATATTCAGGAAGGACTGTCAATCACTGACTCTTAACAATTAATTTGCATGACATTAATTTATTTTTTCTTGCTTCAATTCCTCAGGTTATGACCTTTTTTTCCTTGAGCTTAGTGTGAAAATTGTCGGTTCCCACTCGTGTCAGAGTATCAGATACATGCCAACTCCTATCTTCATTGATAGGAAGAGAGGCAACAGAATGTCAGTTGTGAATGTTTGTTTTTGAGGTGGTCATAGCTATGAAACAGCTACACACATTCATTTGGCCCTCGTCACTTCCATTACAGCTAGGGATAATTCAATTGTCGTTTTATTGTGTTGAATCTTAAGGCGAGATTTTAACAGGATTAATTAGAATTATTCAATTTTACTAATCAAATCATTACTTACAATTCGCTATCTGTTAGGTACGTGCACAAATTTCACAACCCTCCAACATATGTGAACATTCAAAAAATATTAAGAAATAAGATTAAAACTTTTTAAAATCTATTTGCTTTATAGAAGAAGTAATAAACTTTTTTTTTTAAAAAAAGCAATGATTCAAATAAAATTAGCATTTTGAATACTTTAAAATTGACATTATTAAGAAAAATTCAGAAAAATTTCTTAAATTTTAAAATGTCATATTTGTTTGTTTTTTTTAATTATTTTTTTGAATTTGAAGATAAAATTCAATCTAAAAAAATAACTGCAATAATTAACTTGAAACTTTTAGAATTGTTAATTCAATCATTTTTAAACCAAATTATGACACCAAAATACTTACCTATTCATAATGATAATTAGTAAATTCCAATTTAAATCAGGGTGTCCGTTTCAAATTGAAAATTTATTTTTTACTAAATGAATAAGATTAAGAATTATGGCTCTTGACTATGGTAGCCTAGGGGCAATATAATTATCATTATGCAATAAATGACAATGATACTTTTCAATTAATATTCTTTTATCAGAATTCAAGAATAGAATATTTTTGTTGAATGGTGTAACTTTTTTAAATGTTTTATTTATATTTAGACTATAAAGATTTGGAAATCAAGAAAATATTGGCATTTTCTTATCAATATATTTTCTAAATCAAAATTTATGTTAACACCAACAAAGATGAGGAATATTTTCAATTAATTTGTGCTCATAACACAAAGTATTTGTATCTGGCCAGAGGCAGCATATATGAGGAATAATTTAAATCAATTACAATTAATAATTTCAATAGAAGACAGAAGCATTTGTAAGTGGCTAGATTTAGCATGTGCAAATCAAACTTCCGAGGTAATAATAAAGTTTGTGCAAACTTAAACTCAATAGTTGTTGTCTATTTGCACCATATTTTGATCAAGTAGATCTCTGGCCTGCTTGAGTAGGAATTGAAACTGCTATCTTTAGCCAATGCTCACTTGGAATCGTAGACATTCAATGCCTCTATCCGCTGCACCATGGGCTCCACAAATTAAATTGATACATAGATTTTGAAGGCTCCAAAATAAATATAATTATGCATTTATAAATATAAATGTGATTATTAGTGTAACTTTCAAGAGAATTCATTTCTCAAATACTCACTAGAATATTCTGTTTTTGGATCACAGTTTATGCATTGTGAAGCTCCTCTTTCAGAATAAGTATTTTCAGGACATTCCTGACAGTAAGAAGCTCCTCCACCATCACTGAAAGTTCCATTGCGACATTTGGTGCATTCAGAAGAAAAGGCAACGCCTACAGAATATAAAATGGAAAAGTTTTAAGAATTTCAAATAGTAAAATGAATTCTAAATAGAATATAATGCCTTATTAGAGCAGACAATATCTATTATAACATTATAGAAAAAAAGTTAATTTCTTTGATTTATATCTTTTAAATATGTTAATCTTGTTTGCTTTTGTGAAAATAAACAAAGTGGATGGGAAAAATTAAAAGAAATAATAAATGATTGGTGCTGGCGTAGCATGAGATTTACATGCATGTTTTTAATATAAATAATCTATGTTGGCTTGTATTCTACAATGTTTTCTGAAAAAACAAAGTTTAAAGTTATTCAAGTTAAAAAACTTAAACTTCAGAAATGTATTCATCTCTAGATGTTCTTTTTGGTCGTTCTCATTTCATTTTTCAACTATAAATCTAGTTTACTTAATAAAGAGTTTTACTTTTAGTAAAAACAAAAATAATTTATGCATATATTTAACTATTTATATGAAACACAAAAACTAGTTTTTTCTCCTTTTTCCTATTTGCTTCTCTGCATTTTTATTATTTCATGATTTTTAGAAATAATAATTCCACCTTTCTTCAACAAGTTTTTTAGAATAGATTAATATAACCATGATGTTGAATCAAATGGACAATTCTGTTAATGGGATTGAATGCATTTGATATGAAAATCAAGAAAGTATGATTTCTATTTGGTTTGGTTTGAAAGTTCAAAATAAGTACCAAAAATGAAAAGAGCAATAATTTGAACAATTTTGGGCCTGCTAATTGTTAAATAGCTTATAATATTGAGACATAAGAATATTTCTATATTTATATTAAGATGAAAATAAAGACATAACAAAGGAAAAAATGCAATAAGAGGCTAACCTTTAACTTCAATCTTTCTAATCAATACAGGGCGAAGGGCGCTTTCATCATCATCACTTGACAATAAGCTAAGTGCTTTCCAAAACAGAACATTTAATCCAGACTTCAAGGGAAGCTGTGAAGATAGAAAGATAGATTCTGTAGTAAAAATAATGTTCAATGATTAAAACTCAATGAAATTAATCTATAACAAAACATTATAGAACCAATAATGATCAAGAAAAGTTCTTAATTTGTTTCATGTTATATCATTACTTGTGTATACTATACAGTCAAGTGGCGTTGTAGACACTGGTTCCCATCAAATCACTGAAGTTAAGCAATGTTGAGTTGGGTCAGTACTTAGATGGGTGACCATTTAAGAATACAAGGTACCAGAGCGAGAAATACCCAGGTTAATGTCTGACGGGATGGTTAAACCACTGGGTTGGTTTTTGGCAAGACTGATATCTAAGAAAAGGAAAACTCTGAAGTGAAAACTTGAGGTTTGTTGTTCATGTGGTACGTGGCATATCTTGCAGTGACTGGGTGTTATCAGCAGTTCCAAGTGTGAATGGTACTACTCAAACCTTTACCATTATAAACAAATCTTTGTGTATTAGTCTGACAGCCATACTTGGGTTGATGACACTCACATATGCTTCTCAATAGATCAGATAGCATATTTTAATAAGCATATTCTAGCTTTGTTATAAATTATTAAAGATTTTTTTCAATCCAAATCTAAAATATTCAGTTGTCCAAAAAGTTTGAGGAAGCGTGTCAAGAATTCTTTGATTCGAAGCTGGATGAATGGTACTTTCACCATATCCAAAAGCTTGTAAATCAATGGCAGAAAGTCTAGGAAAATGATGGTCTTTATTTTAAAGAAGAATTTTTGTTACTTTTATTATTTAATTGGTAAAATTTCAAATTGTTTGGAAAATTTTGAGACAACCTGATTTGAATTAAAAATGAATCATAAGTATAAAATATCAATTAAATAAGTTTATGTAAATTTTAACTTTTTCAGATTTCAAGTCACTTAAAAATTATTACACTTTTTATATTCAATTTTTTTTAAGAGATAAGAAGGTAAAAACTGGTAGAATACATCAATAAACAAAATAAACTTGATTCACTTAGTAGCAATGGTTTCTTGGATATAGGACCTAATTAAAGTAAATGCAAATATTTTAATGAAAAAGTTTTTCTTCATTTTATTTGACAATAGGTAATGCAATAAATATTCTCTTGGTTTTAATGCATGTTAACATTTTAGGTCATTTTTGATAAGCGTTCTTTTGTCCACACATAGTTTCTTAAGTAACATAGTATGCAGTATCTAATCCATAGCTGGAGGAAATTTGAGGATTCATACCTTTCCCAAGTGTATTAGTCCAAATACAAAGCAAAATGAAAGAACTGGGATTTAAACTTCTTATCCACTGACCCAAGTGGACCTCCACATAATATTTTGATTGAAAATATAGATGATCTTTTTTTATTATCTGTAAAATATCATAATTTTAAAGTTTTTTTTTTTTTTACTAATTTGGAATACAAGTAAAAAATATTAAATATTTACAGCTAGTGACTATATTTATTTGCTAATAGAACTAATGGTTTTTATTTCTGCTTAAAAATTACTCAAAATATTTTTTCTATCTTCATTAGTAACTTAATGAAATGAAGTTGAAGATCACCAAAATTATCAATGATTTTTATCCTAACATCATAATATCTAATTTCATCAATATGCACAATGAAGGAAATAACTGTATAATGATGTTCTCAATATAGAAAATGCTTTTTTCATAATGCAATAATGTCTGTTCAATTGTTTATTGATTGTAAGATACATTACCATATTTATTTGATGGCTTTTCATAAGCCTTAATGTTTTGTGATCATAATTTTATAACCATTCTTTTTTATTATTAATTCATGCAATCTGCTTGGTTCCTCAACAAAGCTTACCAAAGATGTTGAGCCAAGGTTAATTCATGTTATTTTTTTATGAACACATAATCATTAATTAAAAACCCAAGGTGACAATCAATTAGATTATTTTCTCCTAAATAGATTCTATTTTTTTGTTTCTTTTTTCTTCAGTTCCTTTGCACCATCAAACTCTTAATAATGTAGTGTTCAGAGAAATTATTTTTCTATTATCTGCTTTTTTCCTAGTGTCTAATCCTGAAGATTTGAACAAAAAGCACACTGATGGATCTGTTTATCGTATTATGTGAGTTCAAATCCCAGCCAAAACCATTGCATCCATCTTTAGCTGCCTCTGGCAGATGTTAAGTTGGGAGAGTAACTCATCTAGCTGAAAAGAAACACTGATTACAAAAGCCCAGGAAAACACCACTGCCTTGTAGGTCTTGTTATAGCAAAAAGGCTAAGAGATGAGATCTCTGACTCCAAAATTCTAATGCTGCTTTGCAGTTTTCCTTGAGAAAAAGGCTAGCCTGCGCAAGGCCAACCACACTGCTAGGCAAAACAAAAACAAACAAACGGTTACAAAATTGACTCAAAGAGTTAACTCTATGCTTGCCAAGCAAGAGAAACAAAAAAAAAATAGTTGATGTCTCAGCACATTTTGGCCAACTATTCTATCTGGTCGAAGTTAATCACCTAAAGAAGGCCAGAGGATGAGTTGGCTGAAACGTGGTGAAATAATAACTATAAACATAAGGACAACAATACACAGAAAATGAATAAATAGATTATGAAGCTTCATCAAAAAAGATTTCTTCTTCCACCAAAGAAGAAATACAAGCAAAAAGTTATCCTATAGTTCTAATGACACCAACAATAGTTTGAAGGTGATAAAAAAAAGAAGTGATTAAAAGAATTAAGAATAAAAACTAACTGATATTTGGTGCCACTGTCCCTCTTCAGTGGGTTGGGGATATTGGTTGGAACGATTGTCATCAAGATTTTGGCACTGATTATTTTGAACCTGAAATATAGAAAATAAAAAAAAAACATTTAGCTATGGAAGTGGTTCCCAAACTTTCATATACTGGGGCCAAGTTAATGGGTTCTAACTTATATGAAGGCCCAGTAGTAGATTGAGTGGGTGGGAGCGAAGCAAGCAGACCAGTAACGTGGGTCTGGGGCCTGTTCAATAGTCTTATATAGATAAAAGGTAGAATAACAATTATTAGTTGATAACACTCTCTAATGTATATCTAAATATGCATTTAAAAAGAGCATAGCATAAAAATAGAATAAACACTCCATGAAGATCATATCTACTTACTAAAAAGTGCAACAATGAAGCAGATTCCGAGAACTGGTATTCAAATGTGACTGATCCAGCTTTGACCAGGTTGGCTGAGTAAACCAGAGATGTAGCACATTCTTTAGGATAGGCAGCTATAAAATTTCCTTTTGGTATCCAACCAGAACTGAAAATAAAATGATAATTATTACAACTAATAATAATAAATACTAGTCATCATTGGAGAATTAGGAATACTTCCAAAAGACATGAAAAGAAGGCACTAAGAAATTGGAATCAGTGGAAAAAGAAACATCTCACAGACCACTGTACTCATTAGAACAATTTGAAATAATCAAGAAAGTATTAGATCAAAGAATTGAGTAAGCAGATAAGATAAAATTTGGGGGAGAAGGAAGAAGAAGAGAAATAAAAACATACACACAATCAAGATATACATGACAGGGCTCTATATTACGAGTGAAACGCTCACATTTGCGAGTGATTTTTGTAAGTGGTGACTAAAAATATTAAAACACTTATTTTTTGGCGGCTGTTTTTTTCACTGACAATCTTTCAAATACTGGGTGAAAAATGTTTTCTCAACCATTTTTATTATTATTTTAATTAAAGAAACAAAGTTAAATTATTTAAACAATAATAAAAGATTTAATAGAACTGAAAATATAACAATATAATCCATTTCTTTCAGAGATTGTTTAAAAAAAACAAAAAAAAAATTCTATGCAAAAGAATAAGTAGTTCAAAATGAAACTGATTATATTTTTTAAAATAAGAAACTAAGTTAAGAACTATTGGTTTCTTCATAACATGAGAGTGAAAACATTTCATGGGTTTGGCTAGTAACTTTACTATTTTGCTAGTAAATGAAAATATTTACTTGTTAAAGGTCAACTAAAATCAAATTTATCTGTAGAGCCCTGCATGACCAAATGAGGATGAGGAGGGCTTACCATTATTGACAACAAAGTATCCAGATATTCTGGAATAGCAGAGGAAACTTATGTTACTTGGCTTCCAGGAATCACCACTTGGTGTTGGTAGAGTAAGAAAAGATTCTGTTAATGTGTGTGTGAACAATAGAAGGGTGAAAACCAAAGGAGATGTGGCACCATACAGTCATTGACTAGAATGGAGCAGGGCCTGTTGGAACTCATTTGTCACAGACTCCAGTAATGTTAGTGGAATGACTGGTATTTGAACTCTCATTTTATGATTCCAAAGTACGTACGGCTGCCTATCCATTGTCCCAAGTGGACTTACCCCAAAAATATCTATTACGCATGTATAACACACACGTGTATTATCGATACAAAATAAAAGAATCTAATAGACATGAAAAAAACAAAAAATTTTAAAAAAGCATGACTTTTTTTTTAATGACATATCAACTTTTATAGGCTATTTAATGCCCAAACTCTTTTTTTTATAAACGTTTTTTTATCCACACGATTTTTTTTAATAATACTATTTAATCAATTGCTTGAAGGAATGTGAGAATTCAAACCAAAAACAATTGCATTTTTATAAAAAATTCCTCAATAAAAAAAAAAAAAAGTTATTAGTTGCTTTGTAATCTTTGTGTTAACTAAAGGCGGTAAGTAGAGAAAGTGACAGACAAGTTACAAAGACTCGCAATTGGTCCAAATGAATCAAAAGCAGTGAAAGGTGTATTGATTTTTATTGTTCAATGAATGCAGGAGATTTGAATAAAACAAACAAAAAAAAAAAAGGAAAGAAATTTCACAGAAACAACATAATGAATGAAAGGCAGGCTTGCTCCCCCTCCACCTATAGACACAAACTTGTCAGACAAGAAAATCTAACAACCGAAAAATCTCAAGCAAGAAGTTGAAGTGCTTTAACTGAGTTTGAAGTCACACACACACAAAAAAAGAAAACAAAAACAAAATAAACATAAATCTAAATATTTTTACGAATTCAGTACAGTTTGGATCATGACTAGAGGAAGACTTGTTGTTTGTAGCAATCCAGATAAGTTGTAGACATTGAATCAAGCCTCTAGACAGATTGCAAAAATATTTTACTTATATATGTATCGTCCTGACGAGACATGAACAGCAAACAGGCCTGTAGATGGATTGCAAAATTATTTTATGAACACACTCAACTTTGCGTAAGTGTATTGAGTACTCTGAAGGTTGTGGTTGGATGTCTACTAGTTATTTGATAAGCTACACACAAAGCCCCCACTGATAAAGTGGCTGGGCACTCTAAAAATAAAATCAGTAGAAAGACCCGTCCTTTCGCCAGGTTCACTGGTAGGTCAGTAGTTAGAGCGTCGGACAGGCTTTCAGCTGTGTTCACGTTCGACCTGACTGAAGAAAGACTTGTTTGTGGAGCCGTCCTGACGAACCATAAACAGCGAAACAGGCTTGTAGATGAATAGCAACATTATTATATATATATATATATATATATATATATATATATATAAAACCAGAATTCTTTCATGTTTAAAAAAAATTTTCAGTAAAAAGAACAGAATTTTTTCTATATTTTTTTTATCAACTTTCTGATAGAAAGTATGCCCATCTTTCCTTCTTTTATGTAACAAGAATGACAACAGAGTTGTAACTTGTGATGAAAAGTGGATTCTTTATGACAACTGGCAATGCTCAGTCCAGTGGTTAGACACCAACAAAGCTCCACAACACTTCCCAAAGCCAGAGTTGCAACAGAAGAAGGTCATGCTGATTGTATGGTGGCCTGCGACTGATCTCATCCATTACAGTCCTTTGAATCCAGGCATAACCATTACAAAGGAGAAGTACCATCAACAAATGGATGAAATGCATAAAAAACTCTGACAACAACACCCAGCATTAGTCAAGAGTAAAGGCCAAATTCACCTCCACGATAAGGATTAAGCGCACATTACCGAACCGATGAAGAAATTGAAAGAATTGGTCAACAAAACTGCCTCATCTGTCATACTCCAGACCTTTTATATACTGACAACAACCTTTTCAAGTATCTCAACAACTTTTTGCAAGAGAAATGCTTCAAAAACCTAAACAATATCAGAAACGCCTCCAGCGACAGCATTGCAACCAGAACACAGGATTCTTATGCTACTGGTGTAAATACACTTATTTTGTGTTGGCAAAAGTGTGTTGATTCTGATAGTGTTTATTTCGATCAATAGATTTTGGTTCGAACCGAGATATGTTCATCTGAATTTAAAAGTTAAAAGCCGCAAGAAATTTCTAATAATATAGACAAACTTTTAGAATTGCTGCTGCCTTAAAAAATACAAAACACTCACAAAAGCAAATAGTACAAAGAACTCATTTCAGATTTGACAAATTAATAATATAGCTATGATAAAATATGGATTCCAGTAATAATATGGATGAATGAATGATGAGAGATATTGCTTTTAATTTGTAAAAAATTAATTCACAAAACAATATACAAGATAGCATCTGCTCTAAATGAGATGACAATACAATTGATATCTATTGAGTTTCTGAAGGTTAGAAATAGGAAGAGAAAAAAAGAAAGAAAGAAAGAAAGAAGTAAATGTCAATGTTTGCAAAGAAGAGAGGAAGTATTTTGTTTTCTAAGTGAAAAAAATGGAAGGAGAAAATAATAATGAAACAATTTAGGAAAAATAAAAATCAGTCAAGCTAAATAATAGCTAAATTACTCGAGAGTAACTATAGAAACTTAAATTCACAGGGAGTGTCAGGATAGTAATAGCTAATATAAACTTATATATATATATATATATATATATATATATATATATATATATATATACACACACA
>JAUZSX010302159.1:0-12985 GCA_034780655.1 Idiosepius hallami | reverse complement strand
TTCAAAAACGCTTCGTGTTTGAAAATGAATTATTTTTTCTTAATTTTCAAAAACGCTTCTCCGTTATTTATTTACTTTTTTTTAAATTCAAATCAGGTTTTCGTATCTTCCAAGTGTTTTAAAAAAAAAGTTAAAGCAAGAATCAGCACTTCTAAAATGCTGAAGTGAATCATTCGTTCAAGTTGCATTGGAGACACCAGTTCAGTTCCCGCCTGATCACCGAAGTTAAGCAACGTCGAGCCTGACTAATAATAAGATGGGTGACGGTAGGGTGACCATTTAAGAAAACTAGTGTTCACAGTTCAATTTCGCATTTTCTTCCGGAAATATAGCGCCTACTTGATCCAGCCACGCGCATGCCCTTAAATTCGAAACCGGATGTAGATCCCGTTCAAACGTGACGATTAGAGTTTTTATAGAATTATATTTACTTGGTGAGCACAAAGTTTGGCACAAGGTCATTTTTACGTGCTCTTACCCGGGCTTTTTACATTCGGTGCTACCCTTCACCTAGATGAGTTGCTCTCACGAGTTAAAGAGCCCCGAGGCAGTTAAAGGTGAATACAATGGTTTTGACTGGGATTTGAACTCGCATAATACGATTCCGGAGCCCGATCTTTTACCAATGCTTCACCGTCGCAGCCTAGAGTTTTTATAGTATAGATAAGTTTTGATTTAGATAAGTCTGCGATAATATCACATGATGATGATATTGAGATAGATGTTTCTTCTTCGCAATTATAGCTTTCTATTTCATTCAAGGTTTAAGACAAAGGGAGAAGTTTTTATTTATTTTTGGTTCGTATTATTTACTTATTTCTTTCTTTGTTTTTTTTTCCCCTTTTTTTCCCTTCTTTTTATCATCAACGGATAAAGTTACAATCTTTGCCGAGTAAAAAAGCTTGGTCGCCATTTCTAGTAAAACTGACGTCCGGTCATCCATATTGTTTTGAAAAGAAGAAGTAGAAAAATATCTATCTATCTATCTTTCTTTCTTTCTATGTCAGTCAGTCTCTTTCTTTCTATCTCTCTCTCTATCTATATTTCTTTTTCTCTCTCTCTTTCTATCTATTTATCTATCTATCTATCTATCTATCTATCTATCAACCTCTATCTTTATCAATCACTCTCCTTATATATCTATCAATCTCTCTCTCTCTCTATCAATCTCTTTATATATATATCAATATCTTTCTCTCTATCTGTCAATCTCTCTCTCTCTCTCTCTCATATTTTTTTTTTTTTTGCAGGAAGCGTTCAACTTGTTTTATGTCGCTTCTGTACAGTGTCCATGTTTCGCAGGCATATAGAACGGTGGAGAGGACAACTGCCCGGAACACCATATATATATATATCAACCCTTTTCTATCAATCTCTCTCTATATATCTATCCATCTCTCTCTCTCTCTATCAATGTCTCCCTCTGTCAATCTCTCTCTATCAATCTCTCTGTCTTATATATATTTCTATCTCTCTCCCTCTCCCCCCTCTCTCTCCCTCTCTCTCTCAATTCTTGCTCTTTATTTCAAGGATTGATATAAACCGACCCCCCTCCAAATTCACCACCAAAAATATCTTCGTATGCGACATTGGAGTTCATGAACGAAAAAGAAAAACGAAAATAAATTCAATTCAATTAAAAAAATCAAATTGAGTAAAATTTATAAGTAACTAGAAGTTTGTCTAGAGAGAAGGGGGCGTGGGGATTTATACCTTTCCTAAGGATAATAGTCCAGAGAGAGAGAGACAGAGAGAGATAGAGGGAGAGACAGAAACAGAGAGAGAGGAACAGAGAGAGGGAGAGGCGGAGAGAAAGGGAGAGACAGAGAGAAAGGGAGAGACAGAGAGAGAGAGAGACAGAGATAGAGGGAGAGACAGAGACAGAGAGATAGACAGAGATAGAGGGAGAGACAGAGATAGAGGGAGAGACAGAGAGAGAGGGGGGCAGAAACAGAGAGAGAGGAAGAGACACACAGAGAGAGAGGGAGAGAGAGAGAGGGAGATGCAGAGACAGAGAGGGAGAGACAGAGACAGAGACAGAGAGAGAGGGAGATGCAGAGACAGAGAGAGAGGGAGAGACAGAGACAGAGGGAGAGACAGAAACAGAGAGATAAACATACAGACATACAGGGATGTGGATTGATAGATGTATATGTTATGGGTGAAACACACCTCATAATGAACTCTACCAATCACTATAAATGTGACTCCTCTTACCAACCAATGAGAGAGATACTCCAGTCAAATTTAGTCAAATTTAAGGCAAATAAATGAAAAAAAAATTATAACAAACTTAAAATTGGCACATAACTTCTTTAGACACTTAGCAATAACATATCAATAGTAGCCGTCGATCCACCTTGAGCTTCGTCCGCCATTTTGGAAAATGGCTTCCAAAATTCAGTTTTTGCTACTTGCGCGAAAACAGTTGATATTTTAAAATATAATTACTATGTACATTATTGTAGCTTATAAAATTCTCCACAAATTTGATTCTATGCATTTTTCTCTAAAACTGATAGTTTAAAAGATGTGCTATTTCGGAATCCTTGGGATGAGGCTTGAAGATTTGTACAAGTATTATTCGGAAGGCCGAAGGGTTAATCGGCCGAAACGTTGTGAATATAACAATGATAAGGATGAGGACAGCAGTCCGAATAATACTTGTACAAATCAGATAAGAATGTTGGGTCTTGTATCAGCCTTTCCAGTCATCACTGCCATATTTGACTCGTTGTTAAATTTATTGTAACCCTTTGAACCCTTAATGGCAGACATAATAACCCTGATGACTTAAGCAAAAGAAAAAAACACCAATATTTTGACCGTACAATAACGGCTCTGAGTGACTACTTGGTAATCTTGATAAGTCAGGGTCCAAAGGTTGTCAAACTTTGAACCCTAAATGTCAGAGATATTAGCCCTGACGAATTAGGCCAAAGAAGAAACACTAATATTTTGCCCCCAATATAGCGGCTCTGAGTGATTACTTGGTAATTTTTGATAAGTCAGGGTCCATATTTTTATCCTTTGAACCCCGACTTATCAAAATTACTAAGTAGTCACTCAGAGTTGTTATATTAGGGGAACATAGTAAAGCCAAAATAATGGTGCGTCTTTTTTGCCTTATGTTGTCAGGGCCGATATATCGGCCTCTTAGGGTTCAAAAGGTTAAAAAAGCTTTAGTAAGAAGACCATCATCGTTGATGGTAGACATATTAGACATTATTAGAAGAAACATTAATATTTTGCCTCTACTATAACGGCTCTGAGTGACTACTTGGTAATTTCGATAAATAAAGTTCCAAAGGCTGTATTCCTTTGAACCCTAAATGGCAGACATATTAGCCCTGACGACTTAGACAAAAGAAGAAACACTAAATTTGGCCCCTAATATGTTCCCCTAATAAGTGACTTTAAGTGACTACTTGGCAATTTTGATAAGTCAGGGTCCAAAGTTATTTAATCCTTAGAATCCTGGACTTTGCAAAATTACTAACCCGTCACTCAGATGTGTTCTATTAACACTTTAGATCCTAAGGGACCGATATATCGGCCCTGAGAGCATAAGACAAAAGAAGATACTTCATCATTTTGAATCTAATATGTTACTCAACTATAACGGCTCTGAGTGACTACTTGGTAATCTTAATAAGTTAGGATTCATAGGGTTAAACGACTATATAGGTGTGACTGTTTTTGCCTTAAATCACCAGGGCCGATATATCGGCCGTGTAGGGTCGACAGGGTTAAAAATGCTTTTCTAAGAGGTTCATCATCGTTCATGTTTTCCCCTGTTTACTTAGTGGCCTTTGTGTTTCTTGCACTCGAAGCTCGTAAAAGAATGCTTACCAAAAGAAGGACTCGACGGTCTCGAGCACAAACTTTATTAGATATGTTATCTGAAGATTAAAAAAAAAGGGATATTTACTCAAAATCTTCAGCTGTCAGGGTCACTCTATTAAAACAACAGATGACAGTAGACAAGACGTGGCCTCTAGCGGGGCTAGAAGCGGTGAGGGCCTCCCTCCATGTTGAAAAAAGGGGATAATTTTTAAAGGCGATGAGTTATGATGATTGGACGAGAAACAGCTTGGACCCGTTTAACCTTACTGACACCGTTTGGAAATATTCCATTTTTTTTTCCTTCTTATTTTCTGATTTTTTTAAAGGGACGTTCAATTGCTTTGTTATTATTATTTATTATTATTTATTTATTGTTTTTTTGGTGGGTTGAATATTCTTTTTTTTATTTTATTTTATTTTAAAGATACGTCCAATTTCTTTTTTGTTTATTATTATTATTATTATTATTCATTATTATTATTATTATTCATTATTATTATTATTATTATTATTATTGTTATTATTATTATTCATTATTATTATTATTATTGTTATTTATTAGTATTAGTATTATTAATATTATTCATTATTATTAGTATTATTATTCATTATTATTATTATTCATTATTATTAGTATTATTATTCATTATTATTATTATTTATTATTATTAGTATTTGCTATTATAATTATTATTTGGTATTATTAGTAGTAGTACTGAAATCAAATTTTGATTTAATTATTTTTGCTATTATTATTATTTTAACATTGAATTAGAGTAACTCATCAAAGAGAAGATCAACGCTAATTCCAGAAACATGAAAGATAAGACATTGACTCAAGGAGTGTAAACATCTAGATCAAGGGCAAAACTGATATCAAAAAGTTCCTGGAAAGTAATGAGCACGTAAAATGAACATTGTTCTTAACACACTTTGGCACTCGACCAAGTATTGGGTGAGAGAAAGTGGGGATTCCTACTTTTCAAAACGGTACTAGTCCAAATGTCAAAGTACACGTAAGAACTGGGGTTTGAACTCGGTCACGACGATTCAGATATCTGACTTCTTATCCACTATCACTACAAGCCTACCACCTCTCGAATCGTGTTAAATACATTATTTTAGAACACCTTATCTCAGAAATACAGAAAGATACAATTCAATGATACAGTTTTGACCTTTTTTGTATGCTTTTTGATAGAGAAACCGTTTGTTTATTCGAAAAACAACAAAGAGCAAGTATGGGAGGTGAAAATTTCATACAACGCTTAGAGAGGTGAGAATCAGTTGATGAAAGAGACAATGGCTATGAATATGCAGAAATTTAAAATTACAGGAATTGGTGTCAGATTAGTTAGGCCATTATTGTCATCGGCGGTCGATGTGGCTCAGTGGATAGACAATTGGAGTTCGGAAGCGTACTATGCGGGTTCGAATCCAAGTTGTTCCATCTACGTTCAAAGGTATGAAGCCAAATCTTCCCTCTAGCTCTGGGTTAAATTGTGCAAGACCTCAACTGTGGATGTAGTAGATGATGTCTACAATGACAAAACGGCACTGAAGGCGAAAGGAGGCTGCAACAGAGGATGGCCTCCAGTCGTCGTGATTTCTCTCCATGCCATTGGAACCAGGCCCTCCTCTGCCAAGGGGCCGTTTGGTGACTGCAGGTGCATCAGTCTCCCCACGTTAAAAGACATCACGCGCAGGCGTCTTCCCGAGAGGGTCCACAGGTTCCAAAACGGAGGACAATCATACTCGAACACGAGTGACCGCCGATGATTATGAAGGCACGTGTCTCATAAAAAACATATTTTAAAAAGCCGTAACCAGGGTTAAGCAAAAACAGTGATAATGTGAATAGAGAGATAGAAACAGTGTAAGAATTGTTTGACCTGCCGAGGATAAGTCAGAGATGAAGAAAATAATACTTACCTCGGAGGAGCAACGGAAAGTTGCTCGATTCCTCGAGGTCACCTTTATGGGGGTTTTTCCGCACAAATCACTGTGCACGTGATGTTTACCAATTTTGTGCGCCAAAAATCCTTTCTATTTAAGGCGGCATTGAACGGATAGGAAGCAGTTACATTTTTTTGTGACTTCATGGACCTGTCTTGCGATTTCCTAATTATTTACTCAACCTACTTATTTAACTGATTGTCATCAACTAACGGACCTTATTGGTCGCAACAGACCACTCTGTTGCAACGTCTGCTTAGAATCATCAGAGGATTTTTCCAGTGAACGACACTGCTGTTCGCCGTTACGGATTTTGTTTATTACTAGTTAAATAGGCATTCCAGTCTCGTGCATCTCTCGGGTATAGGAAGTAAAATACATAAAAACGAGTTGCGTCTCTACGGCCTGGAAGTTGTTGTTTGTTAGCAAGCTAGTTTACTAGCATGCCAGTTGGTTTTTGTCTTCATGATAGATCTACTTTGTACCTTATTCTAGAAACATTAACTGTTTATTGTTACTTTTACCTGAAAAGACTACTTGTAAGCAACGTCACCATTTCAATGCAAGCCTTAACTGCCTTTCTCCCCCTCCCCCTCTTCTTGTCGGTGAAATAATTCCAACAACAGAGTACCAGAGGATTCGATGCTTCATAAACATTAGTTAATTGGAAGTTTTATCCTTTTTTTTGTTTTTACTCGAGGTTTTTAACATGCTATTAGCTTTAAGAAATTTATAGGATCCTTGTATGACCATGATTTTAGATTACTAAATATATTTTATAGTTATTCACAGAATTTTATGCATAGTAATTTCGTTACTTAAAAAGGAATTTTGCTAAATAAATTGTTGAATTAAAATATAGGCTAACTTTTAATCCACCAAAAAAAAAACTTTTTAATAAACTCTAAAATTGATCGGAGCGTTTAAAAAGAATAAGTAAAAAAAAATCATAAGTAATGTTTCTGTTTTTTTTCCTGGGCAAAATTTCATTGCATTCATTAATTCAATATTTTAATCTTCATATACGAATAAGAAGCTGTAATTTTGTCTAGGTTTGTCCTCAAATCCAACAAATTACAATTCGGCTTCTTTTTAGATTAAGTATAGTTTATATTTACTGCAATAAATTGTGGTTTATTATTATTTGTATTATTATTGTTAAACAAAAATTCCCACATATTAGCAGCATCTACGTTTGGAGAAAAATAGGGTTCAGATTAGTGATATTGGTCTTCGTTTGCATTCGTTTGTTCTTTCACTCGAAGTGTAAGTTACAAAATGAAGAATCTTGGGAGATGATATATTTGAGCCTGCAGACTTTTGTTCAAATACAGTTTCTATTTTGACCATAAAATATTCGACAGTCCAAAATTCGAGGATAGATTATATCCATGTTCAGCTCGATACGTAGCATCATTAAGTGTAATTTGGTAAATGCACGTATTTAGTTTAATTTGTTTTATCACAGCATTTTAATTTTAATGCCGAGAAAGAATTGTTTTTTATAAACGTTCTTTTTATCCTTTTAAATGTTATAAGTGCAATATTTAACCATGGCTAGAGGGAAAGTGGTGATTTCTATCTTTCCCATGGGTATTAGTCCAGTTGTAAAAGCAAATGGAACGACTAGGATTCTAACTCGCATATTATGATTCCAAATCCGACTGCCTACCCAGAAGATCAAATGGACCTACCCAACGTATATAGTCAAGTCAAACATGATCAGAATCCAGAAAATCAACAAACAAATTAAAACTATTGTCCCAAAAATCATCAACACAAAATGATTTTTTAAATGCCATTATCATCTTATAGTAAATTATTTTTAATCTGGATATAAAGTTGTTTCAAAACGACAAAGGAAAAAAGATTAGATTATAAGCTTTTGTCAATTTTATAAAAGTTTTTTAGCAAAGACTTGCAATTAAGAGGTATTACATTAAGCGATTATTTTCATATAATCCAATTTTGCCTCATTAATCTATACATCAGTATTTATATTATTGAATTTACTAAACCCTTGAATTATTCGTTTAATTAATATGAATCTTCAGCTACAAAATCTTGGTTTAATTAAACGATCATTAGAAATAAAGCAATCTGTTTGTTAAGAAAAAAAGGAGAGTTAACAGTTTTCCAATGATAATTTAATTTATTTATTATTCTAAGTGGTTTTTATTACACTTAATATCGGAATCCCCTCACTTAGAATTTTAGTAACATAGGAGTATTTGCACGCAGTAAATTAGAATGCAAGATTATCGCAAAAATTATTTTTTTTTTTTTACTTACCAAGAATGGGTCGAAGGGGACACGAGAGGAACTAACTGTCGTTGCTGTGAACGACACTGCCGTTTGCTGTTACAAGAAACTGTTTTATTTTTTTACTAAGTTAAATAAACACTCTAGTCTCGTAGAACTCTCACCAAATGGGGGGTTAAATGTATAAAAGGAGTTGCCTCTTTACGGCTTTGTTGTTAGAAAGCTAGTTTCCTAGCTTGCTAGTTTGTTGGTGTCTTTCGGACCGATTACTTTGTATTTTATTATTTGGAAAACTTTCACTGATTGTCACCTTTACAAGAAATGACTGCCTGTAAGCAACGCCACTATTTCATTGAAAGCATTTACTGACTTTTTTAAACCCCTTTTTCTCGTTGATACAATCATTCCGTCAATATTAACAAAATAGATACGATAAAAAAAAAAGCTTTTTATTAGAATAACTTTCTCATGAATTAATTTAGAGACATTTCTAAAGAGTTGTTAGTTTTGCTACCATAAGAATAATATGTGCTTGTTTGTTCTTATTTTATTTGTTTGTTTGTGTTTTACGGCTATCAACCATTTTAAGTCATTTAATGTCGAAAACAATCATTTTTTTATAAACGTTCTTTTTGGTCCACACTTATTTTCTAATACAATCTGCACTATTTATCTCATCGATGGAGGAAATGTTGGGATCCATACATTTTCCAAGGGATTTTTAGTAGAATTATAAACGAAAGTTGAACGACTATGATTTGAATTCGTATATTACGATCAAGAAGTTTGACTGCCTATCGACTATACTAAGGGGATTTCCACCATAATTAAATTGGGAAAATATGAAAGGATTTCACTTAATACGTCTTGAGTTCGTACATGTGAACGTGTTAAAGCATCCTTACACCCCTGCTAAATTTAACATCAATTCTCACGAATTAATTTAGAGATTTTTTTAAAGAGTTGATAGTTATGTTATCATATGTAAACAGTGAAATCATGAACAAATTTCAATCAATAATTCTTGGGTTATACCATTTGAACATATTGCTGCATCCTTCCACCAATCCTAGGCTTAAAGAGAATATAAAAACCAGAAGTCGAAATAAGGATTAAAAATATTTTCTTTCTTTTAGACTGACATCTTGGTGAAGTGCTTATTGTATCCTGCATCTCTAGTGTATAGTGATTCTGTCCTAGATTAAATTGCTGCAATATGACAGAAACACATATTTTTTCATTAACGTTTAATACTTTGCAAAAATATCGATACCTAGCAGCGAAGTCTGGTGTTGCTCATGCAACTTGGAAAACTTTAAAGTAAAGGTCCAAAATAAGAAAAAAAAGTGCTCACAATGTCTGATATAGCAACGAGGTTTTACAAGCAATTTTATTTATTATTAAACTCTAAGAATTTTAATTGAATTGTCAGAAAGAAAACCGATTCGTAAATGGGCAAAATAATCAAAAATGTTTCAACAAAAGGGAGCATTCACCAACGATTGATCCATAACTTCCAAACCATGCTGTGCATCTCCACAAACAGCCATATATTAACAATATTTTTTTTACCTCAGTGTGTGAATTTTCGTAATCATATATTGTGGTTCAAGTACCGTTTTGACTGAAAATGTTTGAAAAATTAGTCTTTCCATTGAGATAAAATAAAGTGACTTTGAGGTGAAAAAGTATGCGTTGGGCTGGTTTAACTATAGAACTATTCCCATTAAAAATGAAATGGCACATCCTAAGCAATGTTGTAGTGCTAAGGGAAAAAACAATTTGTCACAGACATGTAGTCTGTTTTTTTTATAAATATAAATGTTTATATTAACTTTGTTGAGCACCAACCAAATTTAGGCACAGTGCAATTTTTACGTGCTCTATATACCTAGGCTTTTGCATTGAGTGTTGCCCTTAATCTTAGTTGCTCTCTCAAGTTAACGTGCCCCATCTGCGCGATGCAGCTAAAGGTAAATGTCATGGTTTTGACTGAGATTTGAACTCACATTATACGATTTCATAGTCCGAAATCTTACCAATTCTTCCTCTTTACTGATGTAATCTTTAAATATTATTAATATTAAAACACAAATACAGATGTTCCCTTGATCTATTGATTAAATAATGAATATTATATTATTAAAAAAGACTAAGTCTATATAAAAAAGAACTTTCATTAATTGATTGTTCTCGGCATTAGATGACCTAAAAAGTTTGATATGCCGTAAAACAAAAACTAGCAAACAAAGAACTTGTGCAAACACTAAAGGCGGCTACGTTATATTATTATACATATGATATTATACATGTTATATTATTAGATACCTTAGAGCAGGAATAAAACAAAATAAAATTATTGATCTTCTTATAATTCTTATCTCAATAGAATACGTTGCTTTTGAGCGCACTTATTCTTTGTAAATTTTTTCATTAAGAAATAAATTTATTTAGTTCAACAGGTGCAGACATAGATAAAAACATAATATATGTTATCTGAATTACAAGAGAACAGTATACATAACTGTTGTTTTCACTTGTAAACTTATTTTTGTTTATATTAATATGCTTATATGTTTACCGTTTTAACTTATTTGATAAAGGAGACGCTCTTTTATGTAATTATGATATAATTTTATCTAACCTACAAGCTACAAATAATTATCCATTTTTCAGACAGATACAACAGAAAACACTAAGCAAGGTTTAAAGTGATGCATTGAATACGTTTAATTCTCAGAAACTAGGTTTTAAACCATAATCATTTGCTGCTCCTTGAAAAGAGGTGGTACTTCTATAGGTTTTGAATAAAAAAACTTTCCGTCGAAAATTGTGAGTTCACCAACATATCTTATGGAACTGTAACCCTCGATGGTGGAGCATTGGTAAAAGCTTGGGCTCTGGATTCGTATTACATGAGTTTAAATCCCAGTCAAAATCATTATATTCACTTTAGGTTGCCTCGGATAGACGGCGCCCGTCAGCTCGGAAGAGCAATTAATCTATATGCAGAAAAACACTGAATGCAAAAATCTAACGTACTTAGAGTACGTAAAATGACTTTGTGCCAAACTTGGGTTGGTGCTCGACCAAATAGATATAAAATGATGATGAATGATTTTTAATTTTTTTTTGTTTCTCATAACTTAATAAGAAAATTTAAAGCTCTTTTATCATTTTTCACTTTCGTGAAACATTGATCACGCATACTCAAGGTTTTTTTTGTTGTTATTTTTAAATAATCTCTTTCTAAAATTTTTAGGCTTTAGTAAATAGGTTGTCATGCCACCAGTCAAAAAGATCATATGGAACTGAAGAAGCAGATTAGCTAAGATAAAAAGCCTGGAAATTCCAATATTCCGTTAGAGAGTTGACCATGAAAGATGGGGAAAACTTTCAAATGCATCGATGGACTATAGGAGCAAAAATTATTCTTAAATTTTAGATGAAAAATGCTAAGATTTGTATGATTGCTATGATCGATTTTTGACACTGAAAATATATAACTACCAATGAACACTCCTAGATACATGAAGTACACGTACGTAAAATTTCAGGAAAATCTGTGTCACTATTTAGGAGTCCACACAGAAAAAAACACACGCAAATACATTTCTATTCTATAATAAGTTTACATAGAAAGATTTAGATGTGATTAATAGTTCATAAAGAGAGGCTAGTATTTTTCATCCGCCAAAAAATAAGTGCAACTAAAAATAAGAAAGAAAAAAAATTGTTCTTATTTTTTTCTTTCGTTTAAAAATAGATCTTAACTTTGTCAATAAAGACAACGAATATAATCCAATAATCTTGTATTTTTCAATAATTTTATTTATATAAATATCTATAAATAATCAATTTTCCAACGCTACATTTGTTATTCGAGAAATAATTCTTCTATTTTTCTACATTTTCCCTCCAGCAGGCCACAATATACCCTAAAGAAATAAAAAAAGATATATCTAATCATCATTTCATGTACTTCACTGTAGTTGTCAATGGCCTTTCTCTCGTACACATCTATTTCCTAACTGTGTTATATTTGCCAAGGGGTGTAATTTAGTTTAGCTTGTCAGTAATAGCAATTATGGTTTTCCATATCGATGATTTGCAATTCCACGGATTCCAAAATTGATTCTCATCTATTAGAGGAGGAGATGCCTGCGTTCTGTCAGTAATCGAACAACAAAACATTTACATTAGAATAGATTATATTTTGCAAACACATTATAATTTATATTCAAGAATACAATTTATCTAGTATATATATAGACTTTGATCGAAGCCTGTAGTATGTTGTGGATGTTCAAGTTGCCCTTTAGGGTAAAAAGGCTGCAAGGCGCATTCTACGTCGGGGCTGATATGTGGCTAAGCACGGCACTGGTTAGACAATGCTTCGTTCTAAAACCTTTAAGTGCTATATTACTTTTACTAATAGCTAAAATCCTTTTGAAGTGCACATTTTCATAATGTAGGAATTGATAACAATGTTGGAGACAGAGTATTAAAAATATTTCTTATTTATGAAAATCATGTTTTCCATGACAAGAAAATGGTAAAAAAAGCCGTTCGTTTTTCTCACTTGTAGGTAGATTAGTCTAATTTCAAACCAAAACCAAGAAATAAAAGATTGAAAGAAAAAAAAAACGAGAAGAAAAAAATCTATGATTCTTTGATATTCGGGGTAGCTTTGAGAAAAGAAAAAAACTTTGAAGAAGTCATGTGAACAAGAAATAAATAATCATGAATTGTTAATTTTTTATTCTTTTTCGAAGAAGATAATAATAGTGCACACACATATGAATATATATATTATTCTAAGTAATAAGGTTGCTTAAAATTATAGTTAGAATGCTCAATATCCGTGATAGAGCTCAACTTTCAAACTGATTTTATTTTACTGTTTCATAAGATCTTATGA
>JAUZSX010302148.1:0-12986 GCA_034780655.1 Idiosepius hallami | reverse complement strand
GTACTACGCAGGTTCGAATCCAAGTTGTTCCGTCTACGTTAACATGTCGACTAATACCCTTGGGAAAGGTATGAAGCTCCATCTTCCCTCCAGTTATGGGTTAAATAGTGCAAGACCTCAACGGTGGATGTGGCGGAAGATGTCTACAATGACACAAAGGCACTGAAGGCGGATGAAGGCTGCAACAGAGGATGGTCTCAGGTCGTCGTGGTTATCCATACCATTGGAACAAGGCCATCCTTTGCCAAGGATCCGTGTGGTGACTGCAGGTGCATCAGTCTCCCCACATTAAAAGACATCACGCGCACGCGCAGGCGTCCTCCCGAAAGGATCCACAGGGACCAAAAGGGAGGACAGTCATACTCGAACACAAGTGACCGCCGATGATATGTAAGGAAATGTTATCCTTTTTCATTATTTCCATATTTATTCAGTTTGATATTGGTCAGTTGAGGTCAACTGGACAAATATTGATGTGTGCCATTGAAGATCATGAAATGAAAAGGCATCTGGGCATCATCAGTGAACCCTGCAAGTATATAAAATCAAAATTAGGATTTTGCCTTTTGAAAACAACAACACACAACAAATGCATCATAGAAAATTATAAAAATAAGTACGAAAAGCAATAAACACAAAATCAAAGGTCACCGGCATAGAATAAGTTATTTAGGAAAATGAAAAGTCAGTCCAATAAGGTTAATCAGTCTCTTACTGGGTTGAACTGAAAAATATGAATTTACTTTTTAGAAATTGAGCAAAATAATAAGAGGAAGATAAATAAAAACACTATCATTCATTTATAAAGAGTGATAGAAACATGTAGATTGCTGTTAGAAATAGAGTTATTTCCTTTACCTTTATCAAGGTATTTAAAAAATGATGTGAGGCATTTAGTTCAATATTTTTATAGGTTGCTTGGTGATTGTTGCAATTCCAGACCATGCATCATATGTAAAATAAAAATGATAACAGGAAAATGTTGGATACTAATAAGTTTAGAATATTATTGAAATAAAATAGTTTAATCTTAAAAAATGATAGCTGATAACTTGTTACAAAAAGAAAAGTTTTATTGATACAACACGGCACACATTTGAGAAGAAATTCATTTGTTCTTTTTATTTTAAATATAATTTGAAAAAAAAAAGCAACTTTATTAGTTGGAGCCAGTAATTGTAGGGAGATACATTTTGAATTTGCTTATCCCAATTTGAAATTGTGTAACCCATTTTGAATTTGCTACTATTTTTAAATAATTTGTTTCCAAACTATGCCCTCATAGCAAAACAATAAGCATAAAAATACTAGCAAAGATTTGAAATGTTATTGAATAAAAAAATTATTTTTTATTTCCTTTTGGTGTTCCAAAGATTCTTTTTTTCATAGAATGCCTTTGTTGCCATCTTTAGGCTAGTTTAAAAGCTCCAATATAAACACAGGAAAGTCTGCTTGGCCAAGTGGATAGGCAGTCAGAATGTGGAATTGTAATACATGAGTTCAAATCCTAAGCATGCCATTTACGTTCATAATTGGAATAATACCCTTGGGAAAAGTATGAATTTTCACATCCCCTCTAGCTTTTGGTTAAATAGTGTACATTGTGTTATTCAAAAAAGTACATTTGGACAAAAAGAATATTTATCAAAAAATGATTTGTTCTCAGCAATAAATAACCCAAAGAAGTCGATATGCTGTAAAAGAAAAACAAACCAATGTATACAGAATAAATGATATAGATATTTTGGAATGTTGGTTTTATATAGATTATTAGTCTTAGGTTATAAATGTCTTTTGTAGCTCAAAAATTCTTATTTTGGGAAATAAATATTTGTAATTTGATAATTAATTATTTATAAAGAAAGAGATCATATCCCTTGTGATCATTAAATACAGGATAAAAACGATTTCTTTGATTCTTTATCAAATTTTTTGATCTGAAATTTAATAAATTTGCTTTTGTTTTTTTTTGTTTTTTAAGCCTATTGGTTGAATCAGTTTTAAGTTTAGTGATTATGCAACTAGAATTGTTTAATGAGAAAACCAAGAAAGATAACTCAGTTTCATCACTGTCCATTTTTTTCTTCTCCTACAGTTTGAGTCATACACACACACACACACACACACTCTAAGGAAAAATGGAACATACATCCAAACACACATATACTCTGAGCAGATGTAAAGATGTGTCATCATACGCTTCCTTATCATCCTCATCTTCTCAATGATAATAATCCAGACACTCACTTGTCTTATTAGTTTTAAGGTCATATTGTTGTACTTAATAACCTTTAGATTCAGCTAAAGTATTTCTCAAAATTAAAATCAAAATTTCACAAAAAAATTCTTAAATCTGTTGAACTTTTTTTTTTTTTATTACTTTTTTTGCTTAATTTTTTTTTCATTTTGTTGAAAAATAATTTCTATTTTATTATTTTTGGGTCAGAATTAGCTTTATCAATAGATAACAAGGTTTACCTTCTAAGATTGTTCAAGTTCAAGTTGGATGAGTCGCACTAATGATTTTTAATAAGAATGAAATAGATCTATATGCAAATTTTCAAACAATTTTTTGACTTTTTTTCAAATAAATACTGTTTATTCACTAAAAATACTGTTGGATAATTTCCATTATATATATATATATATATACACACACATATATCAATCTATAGAGTAAGTTTAGTTGTATTTATAGTTAAAGTGCCCAATACTATTGATAGAGCATGTATAATGGATAAGCATAGATGATGAGTTAACGGCCTTTGGTGACTGTCAATTCCTAGCCTGCGCGATCAAGACAAACTCAATTTGAGGTAAAATAAAATAATGATTCATTTTTCATTAGATTTTATATGTTGGATGCAGTAATATACAATGTGAAGATTCTGACAGATATGATAGTTAAACACTCATTTTTGTTAATTTTTTTTTCTGGTTTTTAGCATTTTTTAAATAATAAGTAAAACCCAAAGAATATATTTGTTAGAAAAAAAAAAAAAAGAGAAAAATTTTGAATAAGTAAAAAGGATTATCTACCCTTGTTGAAACTCTTACTTCCTCTTACCTTAACTTCCGGTTCCCTCCTCCTCTCTCAAAATTCTATAAAACTTAAAAAAAAAAAATTTTGAAAATGGCGGCGGCCGCTTGCGATATTTGTGTTAAATTTCATTTGAAATATTAATCTTTTTGCAAAAATCTAGAACTGTATGTAATGGTAAGTATTTTGTACATTTTCTAGAAATATTCTTTAAATACAATTTAATATAATTTCCTTGTTTTATAAGGAATGAAACCATATAAAAAGGTCAAAATATTTTCTGTCAAGATTTCTTTCTTCGTCAATATCGTAAGTAAAATAAAAAGATTTTTATTAAAACAAAAAATCCAAATTAAAATAACTTTTTATTTGGAATTAAAAAATGTTTTTATCATAAAACTTTGTTATTATTTTAAAAAATCAATTTCTTTCCTAAATATATTAAATCGAAAAATTCTCAATAATATTTTTTTGGAAATCAAAAATTTCTTTTTAAAAAAGCATTTTTTTATATAAAAAAAAAAACTTTACACCACTTTTTTGTTCCAAACAAATTTAAAAATATTTAATAAAAAATTGTGTGTTTGAAAATGATTAATTGTTGAAAAAAATCATTAAATCATTTAAATGAATTTTTTTATTTTGAATCTTGAATTTAATATTTATTTATTTTAAATCTCAAATTTAAAATAAATTACTCTCAAATTAAAACCGTAAAAAATAAGACTCCAAATTTTTAAACTTTTTGATTTTCAAAACCAAAACGAACTTTGTTAAAATCGTTTGTTTTGAATAAAAACAAACAAAACTTATTTTTTAATTAAAATTTGAAAGATGTTTTTTTTTTTTTTTGACTGTCTTTTTGCTAATGTTTTGTTTTGCTCTTTGCCTGATGGTGTTTGGGATGGCGATAACGTGGAATAAAAATTCTTTTATTTCCCAAAAAATGCTATGACCAACAACAAAAAAAGGAGTCATTTTTATGAATTTGATTAATTATAATAAATTTTATTTCGTTGAAAATCCTTGAAAAAATAAATATTTGGCAGTTGTGTCTTGTCTTATCCATTTTAGTCAGCTAGAATGGCCCGTAACTCTTACAGGACTAAAAGAGACACATTTTGAGTTACACCGTTCACGTGGTACTACTTATGTTGAAAGCAAAATCACAACAAAAATTAAATTTTCATTTGTTTTTTTCATTTTACTCTGTTTTCTTTTCTTTTTAACTTTTTTTTTTCGTTTAAACAAATTCCATAAAAACCCAAAAATACATACAATCAAACGAGAATAATAATTATTTTTTGTCATGTTAAAGTTTCCGTTTTTCTATAAAAAATAAAACCTAAAAGAAATTAAAATCTTTTCATATTTCCTCAAATTTTTTAATTGACATTTTTTTGTATAAAATATAACCGTTTTTTCCCTACAAATTATTTTACCGAGATGAGTTACTTTTTGTGAGTTGATGAGTCTAGTCTACCTGGGTTTTTTGAATAAATATCCTTAAAAGAAGTGAAACGTGAACTTGGTGGTTTTTATTTTAAATAAATAAATGTTATGAATTTAAAACATAGATATTTTAATATTTAAATCTCTCTCTTTCTCTTTTCTAGCAATTAAATCTTGATTTTGAAAAATTCGAGCAGCATTAAATTTGAAAAGATTTGGTGAAAAAGGCAATGATTTTTTTGAAATGGAAAATGTGACTAAGAAAGTCTTGATTCTCTCTTCTTCATCTTTATCTTCTTTTCCAAACTCTGAAGATATCATTTGCAGCACTAGCAGCAGCAACCATGTTGTTTCTGTGTCTGCAGAAGAATCCTTTACATCAACTGAAAAATTGAATCTTTCTTCTGAAATGACTCCCATAATTGAAGAAGTTATTTCAAAGGATGATTGTCCAATAAAGAAAGATTCTTTAGCAGAAAACCTTGATTCTGTTAATGACCCTAAAGACCCCAATGAGATTAAACTTCAAATTCAGACAACAAATAAAGATATTGAAAAGTTAATCAAAGAAAAAAATGAAACTTTTGAAGCAACAAACACTCAACTTGATGTTTGTTCTTTGGATGGAAATAAAATACCTGTTATCAGTGTTGCACAAGAAAAAAACAATCCTGGAACGAAACAAGAAGTTTCAATCTGCGAAGAAACTGAAACCAATGTTATTGAAAGTCTGGAATCTTCCGAGTCTAAAGCATTTGAATGTACAAATATAATTCTTGTCACGGATTCAACAGCAACTGGCACGGCAGAGTGCCAAATTGTTGAGGCTGAAAGTCCAAAAATATTAAGCAAAGAATCGAGTGAAAATTCAACTTTAAAAAGTCTAAACCCTCAATTAGAATCAGAAGAAACCTTTTCTTCTCATTGGTCCCTTTTTATGACCAATGAACAATCAAATTCTAAAGAACTCAATAAAAACAATGATTTGGAAGCAAATGAGAAAAACATTTCTAAATTTGCTGAATCTCATTCTGAGGAAACTTATATTGCCATTGTTAAGAATTCTGAAAATGAAGAACTGGTGTCTAAGCCTGACCACATTCAATCTGACAATGGCCTGACTGCTGAGGAAATGCTGATTGCAATTTCTGTCTTGGAAAATAATGCAACACGTGTGAATTCTGATTGTCCGTCATTGAAGCCTAAAACAGGGATGGAAGAGGAGGAGCAAATGGTTTCAAGTTCACAAGAAGAAGGAAAAAATGCTTCAATTTTGGTTGGAGAACAATCAGAAGAATCTTTAGGAGAAAACTCTGATCAAAATAGACGAATTGAAATTGGAGTTCAAGCGAATGATTATGAAATTGAAAGACGATCAGGAAAAGTCCCAGCTCGACGCAGGGTAATTCCATGTAAATTCAGGTTTGCATTTCATCTAAATTTTTTTTTAAAGTTTTATAAATTTTCAATTAGTTGGACTATTGTCTTCATCTTGGTTATTCTCAACACAGTTTGTTATCTGATCCTATCTATCAAAATATTAACACTTTTTTTTTCATTTGGGTTGAATAAAAGCTTTCATTTTTAAGCTCAAACCTAACACCTGAAGAAGACCAAATCATAAATTGAGTGAAAGCTGTATATACAGGAATAAGATCGGGTCAATAGTCTGTATACTGAAAAGATTAATTCTTTATTTAACAATTATCAGCGTCTGAAATTCTAACATTTATTTTCTCAATATCAGACTATTGTCCTTATCTTTATTCTTATATACATACCATAAATGTGTACTTTGATATTCTTGACAAGTAAATTTCTCTTGTAGTCCATTTCTAAAAATGTATTTCAAAGAGTTAAGATTTTTTCTTTTCATATAAAACCAGGAAGCAACTCCCTGATAAAAATGGCAAATCTTAAAAAACTATTGTCAAATCTTTCTGCCAATTTCAAATTAAACTTTCTTACTCATGATCTGCAAAGCTTGTTCTTGAAATAAACTGGTTTCATTCAATAGCAAAACTTTTTTTCTCATTCATTCAACATTTTTTTTACTAGTTTCACATCAATAAACTTTATTTTGACATTTTTTTTATAATAAATGAAATATTTCTGCATTTTTAACTTCTGTCCTGTGTCTTTGTGCCATTTTTTTCTATTCTTTAAGGTGCGACCCCCGCTCCCGACTCTAATAATATAAAGGAAATATTATCATATGTGGAATATTTGTAACCTTCCTGCAGAGGAATAGACACAAATCCATCACTCCATGTTTAAAATGACTTAGATCAACACACACACCTTCTTATGTTCAATAAATCATCAAAAACATAATTCTATCCATCATAATTTCCCACTCAATAAATCAACATCATTTCACTTTAAAATCCTGCTCTCTCTTTGACTTTTTTATAAAATCTGCTCCTTATTTTCATTTTGCTGCTTAATTCTCCTATGAACTTTCTTGTATTCACTTTTGGTTGCTTTGGGTTGATTAGCGTTGTTAACTTACTAAAGCAACTTTTCTTAGTGATAATAATTCTGTACATATTGTAATGATTCCCTTTGTAAAACACCTTAATTCCAATGCTTAAAAATAGGAAATTGAATTATATAGAAGGATTTTTTTTTTAATTTCTGAATTTTTGTCTGGTTTTCTATTTTTAAAATTTCAGCCCTCAAAACCAGACACAAAAATAATTTGTTTTAAAAAAAAATTTCAAAACAAAAATGATTGAGTCAAAACAAATTCAACTTGGTTTAAATATTAAATTCTGTTTTAAAAGATTTCAATTTCAGCCATGTATTTTACATTTAACAAAAAAACTTTCTTTTTCAATCTCAAAATTACTAATTCGATTATTTTACTTTTCAATGAATATTTTTTATTACAAATTTTAATGGAAATAAAATAATAAAAGAAAGATAAAAAAAACAACTGTGGTAATTTCATGATTTTCTTCTAAGTTTAATTCTAATGTATTTTCCATTTGATTATCATTTAGTTTGTTTTAAGAATTTCTTTCAAAATCAAGGAAGTAGAAATTCATTTTCTATCAAAACAAGAAATTTTTTCCAAATAAAAAGATAATCAAAATTAAGTAAAAAAACAAAATTTAAAGTTTAATAAATTTTATTTGGAGTTTAATTTTCAGACAAATTCCTTCAATTAAAGAAAAGATTAAAAAAAAAAAGTTGATATTTTTAAATGCATTAAATTTTTCTTGTTGAATTTATAATCCTGATTTTTTAAAAATTTTATTTTAGAGATTATTGGAATCCTGATCTTGTAGAACAAGGCAGCCATGACAGTGATTCGGATTATTTTCCACCTGTGAATGGTCGCCTTCAACCAAACCCAAAACGACGAAAAGTAATTTCTTCAACAATTGAACAAACAGGACGTAAACCAGGTTTTATGATTTAAGATATTTTTTCCTTAAAAAAACTGTTATTGAATTCTTCTAAATTTCTCTCCTCTCTGCCATTATATAAATTGATGATTTTTAGGTTCTGTCGTTTTTTTTTATAATGAGAAAAGAACAGAAAAAGAGAATATTTAGAAGATAGGTTAAGAGAGAGAGAGAGAGAGAGAAAGTATTGTGAAATTGGAAAAATTAAAAATATTTTACTATCATTTTATATTAAGACAATATTATTTCTCTTAAATTTTATAAAAATCTGTTTTACCTAATAATTCATTCGAAAAACTTAAATTATTTTAAATAAATGATTTTTTATCTGTATTAATTTATTGGAAAACTATTGTCCTAATCTTTTCATAGTTGTTGTCTTACGTTTTGGCCACCTTATTCTCTAACCTTCATTAAGTAATTAACCCTGACCCTGGATAGCAACTCTGAGGCTTGTAACTAAATTCTCAACAACCACTGCCTCCTGTAATTGTTGTCTTTCACTCCATATTTTTGATTAACAAAAATTCTGGTCTGCTTCCTATACAAGCTCGTGTTTAATCAAATTAATACAAGGATTAAGAATAAATATGATTTCTTTTTAATTAAATATTTCTAAAAAGCAATTGTCAAAATGGTTCATAAAAGTTTATTGCCAAAATGAATTTCTATAGAAAATCTTAAATAAAATTCCAAAGAACAAAATGAAGTTTTTTTTATCAACATTATTTTTAGTTCTATAGCAATATTTTAATTTCTTGTTTGTAAAGGTCGACCACGAAAAATTCCCCCTGACAACGAAAATGGTGAGTTTCTTCTGATTTCCTTATTTAAGAGCACATAAAAGAGGCCTTGTGCCTAACTTGGGTTTTTTGCTTGGTCAGGTATATATATCCTTCTTTAAGCAAAATCTTGCTTTAATTTAGACAAGATTATCAGGACAAAAGCAATATTTTGCAGACAAAATCATTGCAACAAAACAGACAGCTTTTGTTTATCTTTAAGATTCTACATCAGAAATATTTTGTTGATAAAAAAGAAGTATATAATTACACAAAAGGAAAAAAAAACTTTGAAGAATTTTAAGAAGGAAAGACAATTGTTTTTAGTTGTGATTCTTAATAAATGAATGTTTTTTTTTTAGGAAATTCAAACCCAGAATCAATGCTTTGGAATTTAAGTTAATTTAAACCCTTTTTGACCTCAAATAATTGAATATTGAACAAACTAGCATTGAATTTAAGGGAGAATTTAGCAGGGTTTTTAATTTTTGATGTGTTTTCTTATTAAAACAATAGTTTAAAATAACTCATTTAGTTTCAAATGCTTGAATGTATTTAATACGGTCAGATCCTCATGTGATATTTTTCAAAGCAGCTAAACTGAAATTTGTTCATAATTTTTTTTTTTTGTATTTTTTTCTGTTTGTAAAATTAAAAACAAAATTGAATTCATTTATTAATTTCTCTGAAAAAAAAAGCTTGTTTCCCCATGAAAAAGCATGAATTTAAATAGATTTAAATGTGAAACAACTTTTGTTTTTCTTATGAATTCCTTTTCTTTCTTCTTGTAGGTTGTCAGGTTTCATCCATAGAAGAAACAACTTCATCCAAAAAGAAGAAAACTTCAAAATCTTCCAACAAAAAAAAATACACTTGTAAAATTTGTCAACATTCATTTGGACAAAAGGGTAAAGTTTTTATCTTTTCATTATTTTATTTACTTAAATACACTTTATTTACTCAATCTTTTTTTTATTATTTTAAAATTTTTTTTTAATGTTTTTTAATTGATTGAAAAATCAAAGAAAAATATATTAAATTAAAATATTTCTAATTCTTTTCTTTATAGATTATTTTTCTGTATTTCTTTAAAATTAGGTAAAATATATTTCAACATTTATCTTATTTCATTGTTGTGATTTTTGGTTCTAATATAAATTATTTATTAATCAATTAAGACAGGATTTGTATAGGATATCTATCAATCAATCAATCAATTGAACATCTTTTGAGATTGAGACAGTTTTATTGGTCAACATTAATGAAAAGTTTTGACTAAAAATAAGATATTAATATTGTTGTAAGAGTTTATTGTTAAGAAATTTACTTCTTTTAGGTAATTTAAAAGTTCATATGAATGTTCACACTGGAGAGAAACCTTTTCTTTGTACAATGAAAGGCTGTACAAAACGTTTCCGAAATAATGAGAGTTTGAGGCGACATAACCGTGTACATTTAGGTAGGTTTTTTCTTCTTTTTTAATTTGTAAAAGGTTTTTCGTCTTTTTTAAAGGTTATTTTGAAAATTTCTTGAATAGACATTTCAATAAAATACAATTATGGCTAACACAAAAGTGTCTTGACTGAATTGAAATTAAAATAAAGAACTCAACATTATCTATCACTGTCATGATGTCTATGTGCATCTAATAATAGGATTACAGATTTGCTTGTTGAATAAAAAGGGAAATTCTAAAAATCTTTCTTTATTAGATTTTATATGTGTGTGTGTGTGTGTGTGTTAATTTAGGATAAAATTGAAAATAATAGAAAAAAATTCTCAGAACAAGAAAGTTTTTCATGATTGTTCAGTGAAAAACAGATTTGACAAAAAGTGAATAGAATAAAGAAAAAATAAATTTCTGTTTTGTTGCTAATTATTTTAGTTGGTCCCAATGGAGGTTTTGCGACCAATGATGAGGGTTTTTTTTTTTCATTTTAAAATTTAGTATCTTTTTTTAAATGAATATTTTATAAAGTAATAATTTTAAGAATATTTTTCAAATCATTTACATATAATGGGTAGGTGGTGTAGTAATTGGGCCTAATTACAATTATTTTGAGAAACTAAGCACTCTTTTTTTTTTCAGGTAGTAACAATAAAGCTAATCTTATGAACCTTTTATTTCTTCTTCTTTTACATCACAAGGCATTTTCAATCAAGATTTAGTTGAAATAATCTGGCATAATTTAATATTTTTGTGACCCCCCCCCCAGTTAATTTCTTTTCTAGAATAAGTTTATCTTTTGTAAACTGTTATTAGAAATTTGTTTTGATAAATTCCAGTTTGTTGATTTATTATCAATAAAATAATAAAAAGAATTGGAATTTAAATGGATTGAATTATTCAAATTTTTATTATCATTGTTATTATTATTATTACTCTCTCAAGTCACTGATGGTTTAATGAAGTTTGCGCATCTTTGGTCAGAATGAACCCTTGTTAATTGTAAAAAATAATTTTGGCAAAAGATCATTTTTATTGTGGACACAACCATTTGTGCTTCCTCTTGTGATCCCAGAGGAGGAGTCGGAAAATTGAAGAAAAGAGAAAATGATATTGTGAAGGGAGCCATGCCAGATTGCCCCACTTCAACCTGGGTCGGTGTCACCCCCACCCCTTTTCAATCTGGCCTAGGGGAACCCCTCTCTTCAACCTGGCCTGGGAACCCATCCACTTTTAGAACTGGCCCAATGTCCTCCTAAATTTTCAGCATGGCCCATCGTCACCTGCCTCTTCAACCTGGCTTTGACCTCATGTGACCCGTGTTCTAAGAATTGTTAAAAGTAAAGCAATTGGTTTGAGTGATTAGAACAAATTTCAGGCTAAAGAAGAGAAATGTTTTCAAAGCATCAGTAATATGATTAATTCTGATAAAGTGAAAATAATTCTAATATTCAAAGGAAAATCTTTTCATGGTCACAACAAAATACACAAGAAAGTTTAGTCTTATCAGTTTTCAAATCGGTCAAACTTAAAGAATCCAAATCTTTTTTGATTTCTGGTTTTCTTTGAATTTTATTTTAATAATGATTAAACATGAGATGAAATTAATAATGTTTTAGTTGAATGTTTGAAAAATACATTTTGAATTTGAAAGATATTTTTGTAATAATTTAAATTTCTAATATTTTTCAGGAATCAAACCTTTCACATGTGAAGTTTGTAAAAATAAATTTTCTAGTAAAATCTGTCTTAAAGAACACATGACAATCCACACGAATTCTAAACCACACCTTTGCCAGATTTGTAATGTAGCGTTCCGACAGATCAGTTGCCTTCGAAGGCATCTTCTTACTCATTCAACAGAAAAGCCTTTTGAATGTATAACTTGTGGACAAAAGTTTTCCCAAATGGTTTATTTAAGATCTCATTCCAAAGTGCACACAGGTTGGTTGTTGTTTTTTTTTCTTTTTTTCCAATTTTTTCAGGAAAATATTTTACTACTTTAAAATTTGGTCTTTGCTCATTTTATTAAAACAATAATTAGGGTCTAACTTATATTTTTAAGGTAGTCATAAGCTTTGAAAGATCGGATGTCTCATTATTCAAATTTTTATCACTACTAGTGAATGACTGATTCAATTAGTTCTGTAGACCTTACTTCTCTAGGCTTCCCAAGCCTGTCTTTGTTAACTTCAAAATAAATAAATATATAACTTTTTCTTAAGAATATTTCCAGTTAACATTTTTAAAAAAGTTCTCAAAATTCTTTTAAAAATTAAAAAATTTCTACTTTTTGTGTCCATTCTTTTTAATATTTCATAAATATTTTTTATTTATAAAAAAAGAATTTAAAAAAATATATATATACTTTACTTAGAAAACATAAATATTGTTGTGTTTTTAAAATTTTTATATAATTTATTAAAAAAATAAACACTTAAAAAAGAATATTACAAAGAATAATAATAATTCAAATATTTTTTAGAAACCATTTAACAAGTCTTTATTTACTTTAAACAATTTAGCTCGAGTTAAAAGAATTTAGAAATTATGAAAAATACCATATCTAAAATTATTCAAAGAGAATATCTTAGTTTATTGAATTGATTTAAAAAATGTAAACAAAACTTGACTATATGCTGTTGCTGAAACGGCCACCCCGAATCATACCAAACCATCCTAAATATGACTATGTGGACACAAAATATTAAAATGAATATGCCCCGAGATGAAGGTATATTCCAAAACCCATCAGCATTGATTAAATTCTTGTTTTGTTTTTTTCATTAATTTTTCTACCATATATATATATATATATATATATATATATAGCTGCAGTGGTGGAGCATTGG